>CAUYRH010140675.1:0-16136 GCA_963574655.1 Perodicticus potto
CTGATCCTTCATTCTCTTGAGAGGTTATTCTTAGGTCTAAGCCTGCGTATTTTTCAGTCCAACATCATTTAATTTCTTTTCTTTTGTTCCATGGAGATGTTTCTGTTCCTTAACTATATCTCCTGTAAAAAAAAAAAAAAAAATAGGGCTGCACCTGTGGCTCAAAGGAGTGGAGCACCGGCCCTATAAGCTGCAGGTGGTGGGTTCAAACCCAGCTCTGGCCAAAAACTGCAAAAAAAAAAAAAAAAAAGTCCTTGTTTTGTTGTGTTTAATGTAGTTAACTGGAAAATGACACACTTGGCAGGTGGAGGCTGTGTGTCAGGAGGCAGGATACAAACCAGTGAATGCACATTTCACCAGTATGGGACAAAGGAACCCTCAAAGGTGCTGAGAATAACACCTCTATTATAATATCTCTGTAACGCATTCCTGAATAAGCTTAGGTTTAAAACATGAACACTCTGCTAGAATAACTTACTAATTACAAAAAAATAGTGTCGAGTTGGGCATAAGTACAGACCTGTTCTTGTCGCTCTGATATAAATTACATAAGGTAAACACACTCAAGGAAAACATCACTGAAAATATAGAATGAATGGTCATGTAAAAAATGCACAGAATACAGACATGAAAGTCATGGCACTAAAATATTGAAATGGGATCTTCATTCATAGATACTAAAATTTGATGCAATACATGTGGTAACATACTACCAAATCTATTCTGTAATAAATATATGCTTGAATCTTCTCTGATTATAATCACAGATTTGACAACATAGTATTTTCGGGGGAAAAATGCAAAACTGGACACAGTTATTTCTACTAGCTTCATGGCTTCCACGGCATGGGGTGAGATAACCTGCCATCCACTTCCGCAGTGCTTCATACTGTCACAGAGCGTGCTTCTCAACGTGAAGGGGAAAATTGCACAATTATGTTTTAATTTACTTTAAAGTCACTCAGGAAATTTTTCATAAAAAAGGAGAAAGTTCACAAAACTGTTTAATAAAAATGCAATTTTTCCTAATAATCGCATTTTTAATTTATTATGTCTCTTGAAATCTATGACAATCATATCCTATGGAAGAATTTTATGCTGTTCTATCTGCTATCTATAGGAATATTTGATTAAAATTAAAATAAGAAATAGTTATACTTCAAACAAAAATGCAGCCTGAGAGTTTTTATCATGAAGGGACATTATATGTTAATGACCGCTTTCATAGCATCGTAACTACAATGGCCACTGCGATTTTTGCTTCCTCCTGCTGACGTGATGTGTCACATTGACTGATTTGCATGTGCTGGGTCATCTGTGCACCTCTGGGTGGAAGGCTGCTCAATCGTAATGGACACTCTCTTCAGGGTGCTGTGGGATTTGATTTGGTAGTATTTTCTTGTGTATATTGGCCTATAGTTTTACTGTGTGTGTGTGTGACTTTGTCTGGTTTTTATATCAGGGTGACTGATTTTGTAGAATGAGTTTGAAAGTATTCCCTCTCCCGCAGCTTTTTGGAATAGTTTGTGTAGAATTTGTTTTAGTCCTTCTGTAAAAGTCTGGTAAAATTCCAACGGTTGAGCCGTCAGTTCCTGGGCTTTTCTCCAAAGTGATAGTTTTCATTCCTGCTTCTATCCCCTTACTTGTCACCGGTCTACCCAGGTTTGGGCTCCTTCCAGTGTGTCCAGAAGCTGAGCCGTCTCTTCTGTGTTCTCCAGTTTAGTGACAAGCACATGCCCACCATGGTCTCCTCTGCCCCTTTCAGTTTCTGCAGCATCAGCAGTGGTGTCTCTTTTTAATTTCTGATTTTATTTATTTGTGTCTTCTCCCTTTTTTTCTTAGTTAGTCTGGCTAAACATGTGTAAATTTTGTGCATCATTTCGAAAGACCAATGTGTTGTTTCATTCATGTTTCATATACTTTTGGTTCTAATTTAATTTATTTCTGCTCTAATCTTTATTATTTCTTTTCTTCTGCTAATGTGGGGTTTTGGTTGCTTTTTTCTAGCTGTTTAAGATGCATCGTTAGGTGTTTATTTAAAGTCTTTCTATTTTTTTGATATAGGCACTAACTAGCGCAAACTTTCCTCTTATTTCTAATTTCCTCTTATTTCTACTTATTTCTATCTTCAAGGTTTTGACACGTTGTGGGTCCATTATCTCTTTACTGGACAGTCACTCAGGAGAATGTTGTTCAATTTCCACGTGCAGTATGGTTTCTAAAGTTCCTCTTGTTTTTGATTTCTAGTTTTATTCTATCATTCTCAGTGAGGATGCTTGTGATTTCAATGTTTTTGAATTTTTAAAGACTCATTTTGTGACAGATAGTCTTAAGAATGATCAATGATCTAAGGAGGAAAAAAGTGTACTCTGGGCAGTGCCCGTAGCTCAGTGAGTAGGGCGCTGGCCACATACATTGAGGCTGGTGGGTTCTAACCTGTGGCCCAGGCCTGCAAAAACAACAATGACAACTGCAATAAAAAATAGCCTGGCATTGTGGCGGGCACCTGTAGTCCTAGCTACTTGGGAGGCTGAGGCGAGAGAATCTCTTAAGCCCAAGAGTTTGAGGTTGCTGTGAGCTGTGATGCCACTGAACTCTACCAAGGGTGACAAAGTGAGACTCTGTCTCCAAAAAAAAAAAAAAAAAGGTGTATTCGGCAGCTATAGATGATATATTCTGTGACTGTCTACGAGGCCCTACTCAGTCTAGACTTGAGTTCAAGTCTTCATTACTAACTTTTCTATGTATCATCTGTCCTATGTGGAAAGTGGAATGTGGAGGTCTTCAATGATTGTTGTTTTGGGGTCTCTCTCTCTTTCTTTAGCTTTGAAAATATTTGCTTTATATATTTGAGTGCTCCTGTGTTCAGTGCATATGTGTTTAGAATTGTTATCTACTCTCACTGATAACGACCTTTTATTTTGTTAAAACATATCTTTTTCGGTTTCCATTCGCATGGTATATCATTTCCTTTTATTGATTTTTAGTCTATGTGTGTCTGTATAGGTAAAGTGGGTTTCTTGCTAATTACATATGATCATGTCTTGTTTTTATGTCCATTCAGCCACTCCCTGTCTCTTGAGAGGGACACATTACTGCCATGGCTTTACGTGATTTATGAATGTTGTGTGATCCTCTCTGTCTTCTTGCTTTTCTATCTTTGTGTAAAGTGATATTCTCTGGAAATGTGTTTTAAGCTCTTGTTTTTCATCTCTTGTATATCTGATGTAGGTTTTTAGATTTGAGGTTACTATGAGGAGCCACAAAACATAACCAATTATTCAGACAAGGCTTACAAAAAATAAGCAAGCTAAGAGAAAGCGAAGAGGAATTTTGGAATTTAATTCCATCTTATCCTGTAATTTTTGGACTTTTCTGTTGTCATCATTTGTATCTTTTTGTACTGTCTCCTAGAAAGCTTTTGTAGTCCTTCTTTTGGATAAGTTTATCTTTTAGTCTTCTTACTCAAGGTATTAGTGGTTTATACACCACAATTACAGCAATAGAGTATTCTGTATTTCTTTACTTGTTTTTGCCAGTACATTTCATATCTTCAGATGATTTGTGATTTATTATCATTCTTTTATATTGAAAAACTCCTCGTAATATTTCTTATGGGAAAACTTTCATGCAGATGAAATTCTTTAGCTTTTGTTTATCTGGGAAAGTAATTATTTATTTCAGATTATAATATTCTAGGATAAAGTGTTTTTGTTCAGCCTTTTGACTGTATCATATGTGTACCACCCTCTCTTGGCCTCTAAAGTTTCTACTCTGAAGTCCCCTGCCAGATTTATTGGAGCTCCTTTTTATGTTATTTTTTTCTTTTTCTTTTTCTTTTTTCAAATACCCTTCCTCCTCCCGTGTTTTTATGTTTTTTTGTGTGTGTGTTTTTATTTTTTGTTTTGCTTCCTTTGGACCTTTCCTTTTTCTGTGATTTTTGGGAGTTGATTGCTAAATGCCCTGACGTATTCTTGTCTGGGTTAAATCTGTTTCATGTTCTATAAACTTCTTGTACCTAAATATTGATATTGTTTTCTATGTTTCTTTGAATAAACTTTCTTCTCCAACCTCTCTACCTCCTCTGTAAGGCGAATGCCTCTAAGATTCTCCTTGTGAGGCTGTTTGCTACATCTTCTAGGTTCGCTTCATTTTTGAATTCTGTTTTTTCTTTTGACTGTGTGATTTCACGTAGCCCATGTTCAAGCTCACCCATTCCTTTTTTTTCTGCTTGATTTATTCTCCTATTGAGAGACTATGTTGCATTTTTTAGTTTGCTGCTTGATTTTTCAGTTCTGGAATTTCTGCTTGATTTTTTGAATTATAATATCTTTGTTGTATTTCTCGTATTAGCTTCTGAACTCCTTCTCTGTGTTATCTTGAAGTTCACTGAGCTTTTCCAGAACAGACATTTTGTGTTTTCTGTCTGAAACTCACATGTCTCCATTATTGCAATATTGGTTACTGGTACCTTCTCTAGTCCATTTGGTGAGGTTACATTTTCCATGATGTTCTTTATACTTGTGAATGCCTATCAAGATCTGAGCATGAAGTATTTATTCTAAGCTTTGCATTCTGAGTTTTTTTGGTCCTTTTCCTTGTGCAGAAAGCTTCCCAGGTATTCACAGGAAATTGAGTGTTGTGATCTGAATCTTTGGTTACTGCTGCCCTTTCAGTAATGCAGACTCCTCATTGGTGGATTTTGATAAGACTCAGCAGAATTCCTTGGATTACCAGGCCAAGTCTTTCACTCTCTTCCCTCACTTTCTCACAAACAGAAGAAGTCCTAGTCTCACTTGCTGTGCTGGGCTGCCTGAAATAGGGGAGAGGTGACATGAGCAGGGACTGTGCTGGGTCACACCTGAGTCTGGCAACTACGACTTGGTATTGCTGCCATTTGCTCAAAGCCCCAGTGCTCTATAGTCCATTGATGGCGGATCCTGCCACCTGCCCTTCAGTGCAGCAGGCTCCCTTATGTTCCAGGATGAGTCTAGAAATGTCCACTAGGAGCTGTGAAAAGGTACAGAAAATATACTGTTGTAAGGTTTTTATGCTAAAGATGATACTAATTGTTAATTTATTTATGGTCACTAGAAAAAAGAAGGAATATATGGTAAGCCAATAACAATATAAAATAAAATCATTAAAAAATGCAACTGCAAGTGAAACTAGGAAAAAAGAGAAAAAGAGAAGAAGAAAGAGACGAGATAAATAAAAAACAAATAGTTAAATGAGAGAAATCAATTCAAACATATGAATAATAACCTTATCTGTAGACATTCTAACTCCCCTGATTAAAAGTATTGACCCAGATGGAAGTAGACTACATTTTTCTCAGTAAATCATCACAAGAATGGAGAAGCAAGAATCCAATGTATTCAATTCTAATATGAAGGCAATAGATGAACTAATACAAAGGGTGGGGTTAGCGGAATGAGGTAATGGGCAGAGGGGAAGGGAGTGGGGGTCACAGAGTATGGCACATCTCTGGGGGTGGGACACAAGTATAAGAGGTATTTTATCTAACAAATGCAATGAGTGTAACCTAATTATTTATACCCTCAATGAATCTCAAACAATAAAACAAAGAAAATTTTTAAAAATAAAATGAGAATACACATACCATGCTAATGCTAATACAGCAAAGTAGGAGTGGCTATATTAACATCACACATAGTAGATTTATAGGAGAAAGAGTATTACTAAGGAAAAGAAGATCATTCTATAATTAAAGGTATCAGTTCATCGAGAAGACATAGCAATAATACATATATATTCATCCAGCAGCAGAACACCAAAATAAATAAAACAAATTGATGAAAATTAAAGGAGAAATATGCACATTCGCATTTGTAATTATTATAGCCCTGTCCGTAACTGATAGAAAAAGCACATAGAAAATCAATAAGGAAATAAAAGTCTATATTTTTTACTAAACAACTGGGAAAATTATATGTTCTTGTTACATTTTATAAGACATCACTTACTTCTTCAAGATGCTTTGTCTGAAATTTTTTTGCCTATATCAATTCTATAAAATCTTTTTGTCTTTTCTTGTTTTTATTTTGTGGTGTTTTGTTTTTGTTTTTTTTTTTTCAACAAGTGAACAGTTTATTAAGAATTAAACACAGGTATGATGTAATACAGTACAAGCAAGACACTCAAGATTGGTATAATAGTACTACTCACACAAAAACTTAAATTTCACCTCAAGAAAAATCACAAGACAAAAGAGAAAGCAATTTCACTGTTCTAAAGTAAGATATTTCATGCAAAGTATTAACTCTGCCCCCCAAACCCCAACCTCCCAACAAACAAAAAACTATCTGGGAATACTGCTATGCTCACATATTAACCACAGTATAATACAGGAAAACAGTTTTTAATTCATAGGAAAACAGTAATTAAGCAATGAATTAAATTAAATAACAAAGTTCAAACTGTCATAAACTCATAGACCACAATGACTTTACAAAACAAGCAATTCCAGAAATCTTATAAACAATAAAAAAAGAAGAAATATTTGAATATCATTCTACTTGATCTGGATACACCTAATATTGAAATTGGAGAAAATATATTGTTATGAAGGGAAATTACAAACATGTTTCACTTATAAATGAGGATGCAATATCCTAAACAACATATTGACAAGTTGAATTAAAAAATTAATGTTTAAGTAATGTACTTTGGTGTCCTTTTGTCTAAGTTTTTATTTTTGTTTAATTACCTTTCAGATTAACCTTTAGTAAAATTTCAATCTGAATGTTTAACTTTTATTTCAGAACTTTCATTTAGATAATTTTAATAATGAATTTTAAATAATTCCATTTATAAAGTGTGATAAATAAATACTGATGAAGATATTGAAGATTATAATATGATCCTTTATACGTTGCCTGCTCATTTGTTCCTTACAGCTATTACTTCCATTCTTTTCATTCTCTTCAATTTCTTTGCACTATTTTTAAATTAAATTATTATTTAAATTATCATTCAATTATCATCAAATTATTAATCATTAAATAAGAATATTATTTTATATATTTCAATATTTATATAAAATATCATTGTAGCATATGTGTGCACAGTTTTCCACATGGTACGTGGCTTAATAACATGTATATTGACTATTGTTTTTCCCCTGTCTCATTTTACTCACTTCCATTTTGGTATTGTCAAGGATTGCTTCTCATGGAAATTATTTCTGCTCAAATCTTTGTCTCAGTCTCTGTTTCAAAACAGACCTCAAAACAGACGGCCATGCTGAGGCCGTTTTAGGCCTTATGACTGTATCCTCCAGTGCTAAGAGAGGTGGGCAGGGCTGTCCTTCAGCCTGGGGTCCAGTCACAGTCATTGGGACCCTCAGTTTCAGTGAATTGTGATGTGGTACAGATGAAGGACAATGGATCAGCTCATGCAAAATCAGCACTTGAGAAATATAAAGGCAGGAATTATTATAGAATTAGAATTAGTTTACATTCCATACAGAGAACTATCCAGTATAAATTATCTGTTAAAAAAACTATAACTCTGAAGGTTGTGGAGAGAGACAAGATGTCTGACCAGAGACATTAGCTACCAGATCTCAGACAGAAGGAAATGTTTTAGACGAAAAGAGAAAAAATAAATACAGCTCTGGGTACAATTCCAAGGTAAAGGTGTCAGAACCTGCCAGAGTCCATGGGAAGCAGTTGCAGAATAGAACAAGAAAAAACAGTGCAAATCGACTCAGAAGAAGCTGGGAGCCTGGTGAATGAAATAGGTGGCAGTATTTGTCCTCCCTCCAGGCTCCTGAACTGCTGGAGAACCTTTCTACACTCGTGAGCCAAAAGCTGCTACTGCCAGTGAGCTGGGAGCTTCTCCCTCCAGGCTCCTGAGCTGCTGGAGAACCTTTCTACACTCGTGAGCCAAAAGCTGCTACTGCCAGTGAGCTGGGAGCTTCTTGAGGACAAAGCAGCTTTGGGGCGCTTCCTGTCACCACAGACCCGAGCCAGATGGCAAGTGCCCCACTGTTTCCTCACCCACAGTGCGCTTTTCCTCCCCAGGGGGTTTAGGCTCCTAGGTACTCATCCCCTCATTCCACCGAAACATGTCCAAGTCTGGCATAGACTGTGGGGGCTAAGGATGCTGGGGGATCCCAGGGCATTAGTGTGACCCTGAGCCTGGACATTCCAGGCGGGAATGCATTCCTAAAGACGTTTTTGCTTTTTTAACTGTGTTCTCATGGGACAACATCCTTTGCAACCATTAATGGAGTCTCTCAATTAAATTGATTATTGTTAATTTCTGGAGTATTTTCCCCAAAAACTATTTCCAAGAGAACTGCAACCACTCTTATCAAATTCAACACATGAGTATGTATGTACACACACGCTCACATACACACATGCCCACACACACACACACACATACACTCACACATGTGCCCACACAACGCATGATCACACACATGCATTTTCTCACAGGCCCATTTTTCTGTCTATGCACTGCCTGGTATGAAGAGAAAGGAGATAATCTTGTCTTTAATTTTCACTCTACCATGATGTGATAGAATGAACAGCATGGTATGTTTAGCTGATAAATGTTCAAATTTTAGCTTTGTTAGATAACATACATATACATTTTTTACAACTAATAATGAGGAATACGTTTAAACTTTAATGTATTTATTTATATCATTATTTTAGCATTCAAATATGCTAGTTCTACGTAGAAAAGGCCTGTCTCACTAAATATTAAGGGGACCATTGATTATAACTTAGCTGCAAAATTCCCTGTTAAATACATGTGTGAGTTCATCTTGATTTTGTTTATCTGTATATAGTATAGGTGCACGTGTAACTAGTTTTATAATATATATTTGTTTTATATTTTAATGACATATATGTTATATATTTGTATAAATGTAACACAAAATATAATATGCAAACTTATCTAGATGAACTTTATTTTTATTCTATCAACAAAATGAAGAAAATCCTCTTAATTTGTACTCACACATATTCAGCACTATTAGCCATTATCCACTTGAGGGCAGCACATCCACTAAAATTTAGTTTTTAAAGAAAAAGCAACTTAAAACTTAAAAACAAAACAGGGTCACATATCATCTTTCTCTCTTTCTGAAACCATGCGTCATAAGCTGATAACAGTTGTTATCTATGGGAAAGGAATTGGTCGTTAATTTTTTCTGTATAATTTGAAGCTTTAAAAATAATTACATGTTGATGAGAAATAATTTTTTTTAATTTATAAAAGAATATTGACTTCGAATGAGCGGGGTGTCACAGGAAGATTCTAAGGAGGGAGTGACATTATTTGAATTATGCCCAGATGAGTTTTCTGGTTCCTGGAGCGAGAGTCGGGGCAGGAGTCAGAGCAGGAGGACGGGTAACATATTCGTGAGCTGAGGTCACGGTCAGACACGAAGTAAAGGAAGGTTCGTGGAGCGGTGCTGGAGGCGGCAGGTGAGTGAGCGGACGTCCCGAGGCCCGCCCTGTGCACCTGCAGCAACCGCTGACCAGACCAAGGTCGGAAGGACGAACCTGGGGGTCAGGGAAGGGGGTTGTAGAAATTTGTTTTTAATTGCCTCTGCTGTGAACTAGGAGGTGCTTTTGGAAGTTTGAGGACAGCGAAGGAAGTATAAAAACTCTTCCAGAAGAGTGGCGGTGGAAAGACACCAGATGTTGCGGGGCTGCCGACCCCATGATCGCAGTCGCGACTGTAACTGGTGCCGTTCGGCTGGACCGCGCGGATTTGCCCAGCCACGTTTCACCGCCCAGAGTGGTTAATTGGTTTCAAAAAGTCTGGTTCTATTTTAATTATGTAATCTAATGACTTCCAGATTTCCTATTGTCTGTACATTTACTATTTTCTATACCTTTAACAAGATGTGTCTTTCCAAACCCAAAATGTTGTACTTTTTATTTTTAATTTTACACATTCTCTATTTCACCCTTGTTTTATTTCCTATAAGTTTTTATGATTATGTTATGCTTAGTAGTGAAGTGAATCTAATTTAGGGTACTTAATTATTTCATCTCCTCATTTATAACATGGAGATAATAATAGCAAACATTTAAAAGGGATGTTTTAAGATTGCTAATACAAGATCAGCCCAGAGTTTGACACTTACAGATTAAGTAATCTAGTCATTACTGTCAGATGTATGATTTTTAATGACCCTGTCTTAGAGACTTTGTTCATCCATATCTTCCCCTCATTTGCTCACTCAGCTTTGTTACCACTCTCATCCTTCATCATACTTACTATGAAAAATATCAACTCTGATTAAATCCAATTTCCCACCTTCTTTGTGCCCAAAAAT
Organism: Perodicticus potto; assembly: GCA_963574655.1. Classification (NCBI taxonomy): domain Eukaryota; kingdom Metazoa; phylum Chordata; class Mammalia; order Primates; family Lorisidae; genus Perodicticus; species Perodicticus potto. The sequence goes on from CAUYRH010140675.1 coordinate 10,331, forward strand.
GGCTAAAGGAAAATACCTGGCCACAGTGACTGGTCTCACATTAAATTTGTGGCCATGACCATGACCCCAGGGCTCCTCCTCCATTTCCCTTTTTTTCCTACATTCTGAAAAAATACAGAAAGAAAAAATAACTAAGAGTTAATTATAAATGTCTTACCACAAAAAATAAGTAATTGAGGTGATGGCTATGTTCATCAGTTTGATTTAAGCAATCCACATTGCATAACAAAGCATTACATTGTAAGCCATAAATGTATATAGTTATAATTTAACAAAAAAGTAAATTCAAAAATAAAAACAGGACTGACATTTAATCCAGAAATCCCCCACCAGTTATTTACCCAAAGGAAAATAAAGAATTATTTCAAACACAACAACAACAAAAAACCCCTGACATTTTACATCTCCTTTGTTATCACTCTTTGCTCTATTTTCTGTTTGGTTTTTTAGGTCCCTATTCCTCATCTTCATTTTTGTTAACATTTTAAACCCATGCTATTCAAAGTATGGTGGGAATATGTATTAATTATGTATTTAATCTACGCAGACAACTGGTTAATATATTTAATTGGCTCTCATGGTGAGCCCTGCTCAGGTTCAAGGTTGTGAAGCTTGTGTGCTTTTGTGAAATGACAGTGAGGGTTGGAGCTCCTTGTCAGCATGTTGAGAAACACCTCTTTACCCACTATGGTACAAAAGAAAGCCTTTTAACATACCAGACGTGTACGTTACGCTAAGGCGCTCACTGGTCTCAGCACAGCTCAGGACGTCCGTGTTTTCTCAGTATTGTTGGTGACCTCCAGGGTAGCTTGTGCAACACTCAGTTAGGCATCAAATCCCATCCCTTTATTCAAGGTCCAAAGTACTGTAAATAATCAATTAAAATTTTTAAGAGTGCAAAAATCAAATTAATATCATAATAGCTTCTGAAAAAAAAATAAGAGGAGAGAGGAAGAGCTACCTTGTTCCGTCAGACACTGTAAAAATGATGCCGGTGTGTAATTTTCCCCATGGATTTTTTTTTAGACGGAGTCTCACTTTGTCGCTCTTAGTAGAGTGTCATGATGTCACAGCTTACAGCAACCTCCAACTCTTGGGCTTAGGCGATTCTCTTGCATCGATTCTACAGCCTCCGAAGTAGCTGGGACTACAGTGCCCACCACAATGCCCAGCTATTTTTTTGTTGTTGCAATTGTCACTGCTGTTTTAGCTGACTAGGGCAGGGTTCAAACCCACCACCCTCGGTATATGGGCCTGGGACCTTACCCACTGAGCCACAGGCACCGCCCTCCCCATGGCTTTTAACAGCTGGAGAGAACACTTCCTTTTCTAAGTTAACATTATCTTGAAAAGCACCTAATCCAACAGATCTGCAAACTTCTCAAATACATATATGCCATCCTTCTTTCTGTATCTTTTACAAGGGAGAACTGCATTTTATCAATAAACTTTGTACATTTTTGCTGGAAATGCATGTGCGTGAATTAAAACAACACAAAGATAAGTCTTTCAACAATTTCTCAAAAACAAGACATAAGTAGTAACAATAAAAGTTTTGAAAGCCCTCAGTAATCACCCTGGGGGATGCTGTCTTTTTCTTTATATTGTTTCAGGTTACTTTCAGTACAAAGAATTAAATCAGAACGTTTGCATTTGCTGGGTAGAGTCCTTCTTGTAATTGTGTCCTGCCCCCAAGAGGTGGACTACGCAACCTGAAATTGTGCCCACTAAGTGGGAGCTCACCCGTCCCCTCCCTTCTCTCTCCCTGCTCCCTCCTTCCCCTGACCCTCACCTTGAATTGATTTGAGCTTTCTCTTGTGTGGGCATGTATTGGATCATCTACTGGCTTCATATGAGTATTGAGTACATTGGATTCTTGCTTGTCCATTCTTGTGATGCTTTCTTTACTAAGAAGAATGTGTTTCAAGTCCATCCAGTTTAATAAAAAAGATGTATAGTCTCCATCTTTTCAAATGGCTGAATAGGGAAGCTGTCCCTTACAGCCCCCTCACAGGGTTGAGGGGTATCTGGAACCAGACCCAAATTGACTCAGTATCACTGCTTCTATATTTTGTATCTATATAAACGAATCCAAATTAATACTATTTTAATCAAGAGAACAGTAAATGGCAAGACTGCTTTGCTCTTTGTTTCAGTGTAATTGACCATCTATAAATCAATGGCAGTCAAGAAATTCATTTTAAATCATGTATTTTGGAACATTTTCTCGTTTTACCTGTTTCATAGTTCTCAGTCCAGCCTGCACAATTGTTCCTAGAACAATTAGCTCCTGGAGCGCTATGCGTGAAGCCTTTGTGTGCTCCTGTCACTGTGCAGTGATGTTCCTTGGAAGGGGTGCTCAGAGCTCACCCATGGGGCCACGTGTGACAGGTGCACCTTTTATGTTAGTACACACAGGCCTACATAAATTGACACTTCCATCTCTACTGACTCATATGTCATAAAAATAAGTTCATATGTTTGTTGGAGAATAAGGAAGAAGAGTTATTTTATAATTTACCACATTTTTCTTTGTAATAAAAAACAGCCCGGAATCATTTCTAACATTTGCCAGGTCAGGATGAATGGCAGCCCCAGGCCACGGTTCCACCAGCTCCACTCATCACCAAAGGGCCTCACATGTGTTTGAACAAACAGAGCCTCAGGTTGAAGCTCTGTCCCTGTCCTGCCTTTCAAACAAAAACTACCACTTTCCCAACCTTCCTGCCTGGGGTGCACACCCCAACAGCAAAGTCTGCCCTTGGGAGATGACCTGGGAAGACAGCTGCACGGGTCTGACTATAGGCAGAGAGTTCAGGGGCTGAGACAGGTGAAATGCAGCCTGAGGGACAGTCCATGGCTTCCAGCCTTTCTATCCCAAGGTGACAGGCACAGCAAGGAAAAGGCCAGAGGATGAGCCCCTCAAGCTTCTGGCTCTCAGCAGGTAACAGTGGGGATGTATTTCTTCCAACTAAAATGAGACTGACCCACCGGATAAGGGCCCAGAGGACTAAATGCACGAGGAGATATAAGAAGAAGAACCAGAGCATCACGATGCCCATTCTGGTGGGAAATGAGGGGTGGGCTAAGAAGTGAAGGGTGGTCTTCGCTCATGGCAACCTCTAGCTGTTTGTGTCTGTGTGTTTCCACCTGAGTCACACAGGTTGGCCTTCTCATTCCTGTTTATACACTGTGCACCTAAAGCTTTCAAAAAGGATATTCTTTTTATTTGCCTACAGCAAAAATCACCAATTGGCTCGCCACTTAGAGACCTGTGAGGCAGGTTCAAACTCATAACATTGCTTGGTGAGGTCTTAACACAAGATAATACTCACAGGAGGAGGAATCAACACTCCTTCCCAGAGAGTCCATTGTCGTTCTCAACTTAGAGTTGGTAGGGAAAAGAGCCTGGTTATAATTAAGGTCTTATGATGTTTGCATTCCAGAGCATGAACATTTCAGCTGTAAAAGGAAAGTTTGTTTCAGTATTTACCATGAACACTATTTGTGGTGAATAAAAAATACATCACTGTACAGATTTTAACACTTTTTCTGATGAGATGGGTCTTTGTCACCTTCCCCTGGTATGGAAAGGCACATGACTGCTTCAATCCAGAGACTGTGTCAGAAGTGACACTATATAAACTCAGTTTCTAGGCCACACAATGCTATGTGACACCTCTTTGTATTCCAGGACACTTGCATGGAGAGACTTACTTGTCTTGTAAGAAGCCAAACTCCCTTGACCACTGTGCTGTGAAGAGGAAGCAACCCAGGCCTCCTTCCCCCTGAGTGATCGAGTGACTGCCGAGTCCTCACCACCCAGATGCCCTCCCAGGGCTGAGAGAGCCCCCAGCATCTCCCCAGGGAATTTCCCACCATCCAGATCAGAAACAAGCCCCTGTCTCTACTCTCCACAGCATCTTTGAGCAAACAACACGGTTTTGTTTTACAACATTGTTTTGGGGGTTAGTTTATTACTTAAAAGCAGATAATGCTACAAGGTCGGACATTCACGTTTGCAAACTCATGCTACCTACCTCACTGCTGAATGTCACCACAGCGATCTTTGACGTTCTCCCCTTGGGAAGCTGTGCACTGACATCAGGGCTTACTTCGCCCTTCTAAGCACTTTTGGTACTCTTTTTCTGGAATGGCCACCAAGACTGTTGCTATATTACCCTTGATGTCCTGAATGTCATCAAAATGTTCTTTCAATATTTCCTTTGTCTTTGGGTAAAAAAAAAAAAGTCACTGGAGGCCAGGTCAGGTGAGTAGGAAGGGTGTTCCAATACAGTTATTTGTTCACTGGCTAAAATCTCCTCACAGGCAGTGCCACGCGAGCTGGTGTGTTGTCATGATGCAAGAGCCATGAGTTGTTGGCCAAGATTTTAGTTAAAATTTTCCTACCTATTTCTCTATGGATGTTTACTTGGGCTGCTGTGCCTCTCACAGTCAGCTCATGATTTTGACGCACAATTTGACCATTTTTTGCAATGTCTTTGTCAGGTCTGTTCATTCCTGGTCGCCCTGACCTCTCTTCATCAGTGACGCTTTCTCTCCCATCAGAAAAACCTGTGCACTGCCATTTTCTTCATGGCGTTATCCCCGTAAACTTGTACTAACACATCCTTAATTTCACTTCAAGTCTTGCCAAGTTTAACAAGTAATTTAATGTTTGTTTGTTGCTCTAATTGGAGTTCCAACATTCTCAGGTTGGCACACGCACACACAAACACCACAAAATAACGAGCACCACTCAGCAGGACCCTGCCACACGTCGACATGAGCATGGTGTGGGACTCTGATACACCAGGGTTATGAAACATCTCTCGGGTTGCTTGTACAGCGCTGCCAACATAAGTGCACAGTGTCAAGTTCATGGACTTAATCATCAGACTTCATATTTAATTGCTTGGATTGTATGTGTTTTAGCTACATATGAATATATGCAAGAAAGGAAATGCAAAAATTACCAAATAAGTAATAAGGGTATTTATAATTTTTTATACAGCTGATTGTATATTGAATTCTTATTCAATTATTGAATTCACTCTTAATTGAATTACTTAGTATTTGGCCCTGGTCTCATGAATCTGTCCTGACTTTTCCATTGTAAGGTTCTATAGTAATGGACTCATTTGTACATGCTTGTTAAGATTATTACATATTTCTATGTGTGTATTTTATGACTGTTTGAAAAGTAATCTGAAACAATTTTGTGATATTTTTACTAGAATTTATTATTGTATAATATGTACATCTGGGGGAAAGGAAACAGATTCTTCAAACAGTTTGAAAAGAATTAGCAGGGATTTTTTACAACGAAACTTACTTTTAAAGTTCTAGTAAAAAATAAATAAAACAATTATTTCATACGTAACCCTAATCTTCAGTGATCGTCATAAGACTTTAAATTTTCAACCTGAGATTATATGATTTAGATCTTTATATCTCTGCAAGTTCCTTAATATACTTTTTCTTAACTTATTTTTAATCTCCATTTTCTATTTTTTCCCTCACTTCTTTTTTTTTTTTTTTGGCTATTGGGCACTTGAAATGTGACAAGTGCATCTGGAACGGAATTTTTAATTTTAATTAACTTGAATTTAAACAGCTACATTTTTCTTTTCTTTTTTTTTTTTTTTTTTGATTTTTATTTTTTTTTATTTATTTTTTTTTTAAATACATATATTTTATTATTCTTCATTACATTATTTCCCCCCTCCCACCCGTCCGTGATAAGGCAGAATTGATTTACAGAAAAGAATACAGAAAACACCAAAGCTCCTGGTAGTGGGAGAGA
>CAUYRH010140676.1:0-59727 GCA_963574655.1 Perodicticus potto
AAATCCATCCCTTTCTCTTCATATTTTCTTTAAATCCCTTTCATTCTTCATGGAGACTTTGTTCTGGGTTTCTGAAAATGGTGTTTCTAGAAAGAGCTGTCTATAGTACGAGAATATGGGGAAAGGAGTAAGGGAGGGAAGAGGGAGGGGGAGGGTCGATGGAGAGAGGGTAAATGGTGGGATCACACTTATGGTGCATCTTAGAAGGGACAGGAGAAACCTACTAAATGCAGAACACAAATGTTTTCACATAATAAACGAGAAAATCTCATGAAGGTTGTTATGTCGAACAGTTGGATGGAAATATTTCAGATTGTATATGAAGCACGCACATTGTACCCCATGATTGCACTAATGTACATAGCTATGATTTAATAAATAAAAAAAAAAGAAGGAAATTGGAAGAACCTCAGAAGTAAGGTCTCTTTTAGAACCTCTTCTGCTCTACTTTTGGCTTTTCCCCTTCCTCCTCCATCCATAGAAGCTAGAATTTCTCTTTCCTAGGGGGGGAGTTTCCCACAGAAACTAGAACTCTTTACCCCAAAGTCAGTCATTAAAACTTAGAAATATTATTCCAACTTTCCCCCATCTTTCTGTGTCTGACCTACCTTGTCTGAAAGTAGATCCCAAGAGCCTCATTGCAGAGGGTCCCGCCCTATGCCGGAAGGAAGGAATGCCCCAAGGAGAGTCCATGAAGAGTCAGGTCAGACAGGGCTTGAGGGCTGCTGTGCAGTCTGTTAGCATTGACCATTCCCTTTTTGCCCAAGCACATTTCTACATGGCTGTCTACTCTTCACTGAACCTAAGCATGAAAGTGAACAGTTTTCCCTGGGTCTTCATTTTTGAAGGCTCCCGTGTCATGTAAATGAATCTGTCATGCTTTTCTCTTGTTAAGCCGTCTTTTGTTATAGGAGTATTGGCCATGACCCTTATGATGGGAATCTGGAAAGGGTCTTTACTCTTTTGTCTCTGTATCCACAGACTATTAACACAAACTTGCTGAGGAACAGGCAGTGAGTGGAGGTTTTTTAGTTTATTTCAAGAGATTTTAAAAGTAGATGGACATTATCAAACAGAGGAACCAGTATTGTTGTAGCGTTTCTTGAAAAGTGGTGATTGCCATTTTTGACAAGTGAATTGGAAAAGAAGCTACGGTTTGTTATGTCTGCTGGTGGCAGCAAGAATACTCATGTTAGCTACAAGGAATCATTTTGCAATTACAAGCATTATTAAACAAGGGGTTGGATTACTGACACAATCGCAGGAGGTTTTGGAAAATTGGATAGAAAATTTAAGTACGTTCTGCCCAGAGTAAAAGGAACAGCCAAAAAATATTTTCAGGCCACCTGTATTAGTTGCATGAATCTGTAAATAACATGAACAGATGTTCACAAGAAGCTATAATTTGAAGGAACATTTTGGACTTCAACCTTGAGATTTTGAGATGTGAGTACTCTGTACACACAAAATACCTGGATTCAGTAAATCTTTATTATGTGAATAAGTAGATCTCTAAGCAGAGTAATTGGGATTTATAAGTCCTGTTTTCGTTGACTTGCAGCATTTGCAACTTACCCATTTAGACTAACAATGTCTTTCTTTTTTTTTTTTTTTTTTTTTTTTTGAGACAGAGCCTTAAGCTGTCACCCTGGATAGAGTGCCATAGCATCACAGCTCACAGCAACCTCCAATTCCTGGGCTCAAGCGAGTCTCTTGCCTCCGCCTCCCAAGTAGCTGGGACTACAGGCCCCCGCCACAACGCCTGGCCATTTTTTTTTTGGTTGCAGCCGTCATTGTTGTTTGGTGGGCCCAGGCTGGATTCGAACCCACCGGCTCAGGTGTACGTGGCTGGCGCCTTAGCCCGTTGAGCCACAGGTGCCTAGCCAATGTCTTCATTTTTGTGGTAAAGGCACAAACTCAGTTATACCACTGTTGCTGCCAGAGCTGCACTGGAGTGGCTGGGCTTGGCAGGAGAACGCAATGATCCTTTTCAAATCTAGGACCCAAATCTTAGGGGGTCCTACTGCTGTTCTTTCTTCCAGTTACTCTCCCCATCTCCTGGGTGATTATGCTGTTCCTTTTTTCCTCGAGCCTCTAGCACCTTTCTTTCCCACCTCTCTATTTAGGTGATGAAACTGAGACCAGTAGAGAAACCCCAGAAGTCTCCCCTGGGCGTCTCCCCAGGGAAAGCTGCTTGCAGGATGAGCTGTCTGCCCCCACCTGAAGTCAGTTTCCACCTGAGTCTCCAGTTTCGTCCCTTCCTTCCTCCTCCAGACACATTCCAGAGATTCTCCTTTCTCTCTTAAGCATCCTAAATCTTTACTCCCTCCTGGATCTGTTCCAAACAGCCAGAAAACCGTTTTATCTCTTCTTAAAAACAGGAGAAAATAAAAACAAAACAAACCATTTTTATGACCCCATGTCACTTACGTCTCCATTTCTTGTCTTTTTTAAAGCAAAACTTGTCAAAAAATTTTTCTATCCTGGCCTCTTTGATACAATTTTTGTGTTTAGTTTTGGAAATCTATCCAACACCCTAAAAACCTTTCCTTTGTAAAAGTGGTGAACATTATTGTGATGTCTTTGGGGCCATCAAGAGGATTTTTGTCCTATAAATTTGAGTACAGACTCATGTCCTTTTGAATTTCTGCTGCCTTTTTACAGTTTTTGTCCACATTTTAATTTTAATTTTTGGCAGCTGCCACTTTATCTGCTCCGGTAGCCTCATTCACAATTAGATTTGGAATGACAGTAGTCTCACCACGCTAGTTCCTAGTTCTGATTTATTCCTTGAAACTGCTGTGGCTAAAAATGCAGACATGGGGACAGGTTGGGCTTCTGTATAAAGAATGAGCAAATAACCTATGAATGAGGGCCTGAAAAAAGACAAGATTTTTCCCTTTTTTTTTTTAATGCCTGTAATTTCAAGAATCAAAGTTTTTGAGTATCCACAATAGGTAATTCTCAGATATGTGGGATGTAATAGACATTAGTTAGGGTTCCGTCTCCTGTCTTAATAAACCACCAGTAAGCAACTATTGAGTAAATTCTCATATTTCCCAGCACATGGAGTAGCCGAAGTTACTGGATTTTGTATTTACACATTTCAAGAGTATTTCTCAACCTACAACACAGCTCTTTTCTTGACTATCCAACCATCATACTTTATTCCTACTTACTGGTGTCATAACAGTGCATTTTGTTGATTATACTGGTAGCCAAGAAATAAAGATTCTAAATCGAGGGCAGTTGTATATCTTCTTAACAGCTCTTCCATTTAACACCTTGTTTTCATTCTCACTATCTCAACTATAATTCCATTCTGTATTAGCTCACGTAATAAATTTGCAATGACTTCCTTTTGATTACACTTTAGCCTATTGTGAAGGTGTTCCCAACTTTTTTATTTTTTGAATGTGTATGCTTGTCTTTAAGAATTATTTATATTTATTTATTTTTAATTGGCAAATAAAAATTAAGTATGTTTTTGGAATACAGTGTGACATTTTGATATCAAGTGATAAATCAAGCCACACAATGCGGAGAGCGGGCTGTGAGGTGGCAAGGCCCCCCCAGCCTGGGGAACATTCAGGGAATGAATCCCCCCCACTACTTCTCCTCCATTCCAGAAAAAAACCATATTTCTTTCTTCATGCTCCCTCTGCCAGAAGTCAGTAGCTCTTTCTTTGTCTAGTTAACTTATAAGACCTGTGCAGAGATCTTTGTGACTTTCCCGTCTTACTTGTCATATGTTAATGTGACATATTAACCATTAACCATTAACAAGATGATTTATCTTAACTCAAGTCTTTTACACTTTCCAATCACACTGTAAGACAAAAAGTATGTCTTTTGTTTATGCTACTTCTCCATGTGCTACTTACCCCTGGACCACACGGAACAAATACTATAAAATAAAGCTGATTTTGTGCTTTGGTGTTGGCTGCAGCCATCAGCTCAGTCAGTCCTCCCGGTCCGTTATTTTGTCTCTGTGTCTTCTCTTGGGCTGTATTTTTCTCAATCCCCACCACTTCCACTCTTGTTCACTCCCCTTCCCAGCGCTGGTTCGTGAAACAATAGCATATCCATGATCTCACACATATATCTTTTTTTTGTGGTGAGAACATTTAAAATCTATTTTCTTAGACATTTTCAAGTATGTAATACATTATTATACATTATTAACTACGGCCACCATGCTGTACAACGGGTCCCGGGAAAGTGTTCATCCTGTCTGGCTGAAACCTTACACCCTTTGGCCAATATCACTCCATTCCCCTCCAGCCCCCGGGATTCACCATTCTCCTCCCTATTTGTGTGAGTTTAACTGTTCCAGATTCCACATGTAAGAGGCATCATGCAGTGGCTGTCTTTCGCTGCGGGGCTTGTTTTGCTTACCATAATGTCCTCTAGGTTCATCCACATCATCGCAAATGACAGGATTTCTTCTTTTTAAAGGCCAGAAAGTGTTCTATTGTGTATGGGGACACCACATTATCCATTCTCTGTTGATGCACACGTAGGTCCACAGCCTGCTTTTTAAATTTAAGTTCATCCCATTAACCTTTCGCTCTAGTCAGTAGTTTTTTATTTCATGTTTTGGAGCAACTAATATATGTTATGTCCCTTTCAAGACCGAGGTTAATCATATCCTCTAACTTCCCTCTTCTCTGGCCTTTCCTGTTCTGGGTGATCTGTTTCTCTTTTGAAATCCTTCAGTGCAAGGATGAGGTGCTGCCTCTTCAGTTACCTTGTTTGTGTTGCCCAGGGCAACCACAAGGGCAGAGACAAATATCATGCACCTAAATAGAACTTTCCCTATTGTTTCTCAACAGAAATATTGGAAATGACAGTTTTATGAACTCAGAGTCAAGGTTAATATAAACTCAGAGACATGGTTCGTTGTTTGACAGTCATTTTCACTGAAGACAATGGCTCTCTTTTCTTCATGGTTAGCTTCTCCTTCCTTTGAATTTAGGGAGTAAACAAAAAAAAAGATAAAAGTATGGTTCTCTCATTAGTTCTCTCTAGAGAAGTTTCTAGAAATAAACAAGTGAATGGTCAAATCTCGTGAGGAACTTCATATTTAAATGCCCAAGGTAGAAGCAAAAGGGACCAAACAGACCAGAATGCAAAAGTAAGCACCGAGAATCCTGAGTGGCAGATACCGCGCTAGTATAAATACTCAGGAGATTTGTGTCTTATTCTCGGGTGTGCCCTTAAGTTGACAGGCAAATTTGTGCAGGTCACTTCATCTGACTGAGTGTTTGGTTTCCTCCTATGTCCCAGGAGGAGGCAGAAGTACCAGCTGTTGTGATGTTATTTGATTCTGGGTGGGAAGATGGAGTGTTAACAAAAAATAGTTCAAAAGTTTATTTTTCAAGGGGACATACCAGGGAGAGAAGATAAATGAAGAAAAACTGAGAAGAAATAAGGACTGGAATTGGGAGAACGGGAATTGTCACATATAAGTACTCAGGGAAACTGTTAGTTACCTGCCACTTGTCCACCCTCCGCCCCATAGTGGAATCCCATTTTGTTTGTAGGGACAGTGAGTTCCACCCTGTGGATGCCATGACTGGCATCATCAATCACGGTTCTCCATTCACAGCTAGGGGTGGCTATGTGACCTCATTCTGACCTTAAAAGTATATAAGAAATCTTCTTAGGGGATTTCTGGAAAAGCTATTGCTTTCCTGATAGAAGGGGAAAGATTGAGCTTCATGGCCCTCTTCCCCGTCTTCCTGCTTTGAATGTGGACTTAATGTCTGGGCTACAGTAGTCATCTTTGCATGCAACAAGAGATAAGTGTAACATAAAGACCAATGCACCAGGCACGGTGTGGTGGAAAAGAGGAAGAACCAAGCATCCTGATGGCACTGCTGAATAGCTAATCCCACGCCAGCAAGCACTGCTGGACTGTGCTTACGCGAGAAAAATAAATTCTTACTTGTTTCAGGCACTTTTGCTTGATCTTGCGCTTATTGCATCTAGAATGCATTTCTAACTGATGCAGAGGGGGACTCCTGAGAATGACCAGACTCCCTACCCTGGAGAGGAGCTAAAGAACCGTTAAGTGGGCTGGGTGCCCGTAGCACAGTGGTTACAGTGCCGACCACATACACAGAGGCTGGTGGGTTCAAACCCTGCCTGGGCCAGCTACAACAACAATGACAACTGCAACAAAAAATAGCCGGGCATTGTGGCAGGCACCTGTAATCCCAGCTACTTGAGAGGCTGAGGAAAGAGAATCGCTTAAGCCCAACAGTTTGAGGTTGCTGTGAGCTGTGATGCCACAGCACTCTACTGAGGGCGACATAGTGACATTCTGTCTCAACAACAAAAAAAAAAAGAAGAGCCGTAAGTCTATCTTGGTAAAGTAACTGATAGCCAAAAGGTGAAGGAAAGAGTGTGCTTTAAGGCTTTAGAAACGAGTTTGAAAGTTAGTCAGGAAAGTTAGTTGTTTGAAGACTGGCTGAGGACAATTAGAGGAACAAGTGAGCTATGAAGATAGAAGTGTTGTGAGTTATAATTTTAAAGAAAAATTGATGCAAGTATGTTGAGTCACTTTATTAGGATTTCAGCCCCCAAACACATGTAGATTTTGTAGATGAATAAAAAATCTCAGGTCCTCTAAGATCCTTATGCCAAAGAGACTGAATCAAGCAACACCCTCTTCAAATGAATAGCCATTACTTCATAACCTGTGTCAAAACATTATCAATTAGCTAGGAGCCCCCCTCCACGATTAAGCAAAAGGCTTCAGGCATCTCCTAATGCCTGTCCCCACAAATCATTCATAATTGAATTCTTTGCTGGCCTCCAAACCTTTCAAGATGTATGTCCTTCCATTAATGGGGACACGCCACTTGTAACTTTAAGTCTGTAATCTAAGTCTAGCTCCTAAAACTAAAGTCTGTTTGATTTCATACTGATAATGTCGATTGCAAGCTTTTCTTCCCAGGTGTAAAACAAAGACAAGACGAGATCAATCATTCCTTCCCGTACCATATTCATTTTTTTAGGTATCACTTGCCCCTGTATATTTCTATGACAACTTTTCTAACAGTCTTATGTTTGCAAAAGATGTCTTTTTAGTTGTATGTGAGTATGCTTGAATCAGATAAACTCAAGTTGAAGAATGTTCTATAGAGCAACTGGCCTTCATTCTTCAAATCTCATGATCATTGCCTCGTGATTAAAGGAGTCTATGGAATTGTGATCTCAGAATGCAATGTGTGGTCTTAGATTGGGCCTGGATTAGATAAAACATCATTTTTTTTCCCTATGGAGAATGTAATTGGGACAGTTGATGAAATATGAATACGAACTTTATATTAAATAGTAGATTTTACAATAAAGATGTTTAATGATAAACTCTGCATGTTTAAATAGTATTATTTTATTAGTGTTAAATTTGTTGCATTTAGTAATTACATGGGGGCTAAGATCTTGGAATTCTTAGGACATACATGCTGAAGTATTTAGAAGTGAAAAAATCATAATGTCTGAAACTTACTCTCAAATCATTCAGCAAGAAATTAGAATACGTGTGTATGTTTGATGAGGGAGATAAGCAAATGGGGGAAAATGTTCATAATGGGTGAATCCAGGTAAAGGTACATGGATGTTCATTGCACTATATTTTTGTGTGTTTGAAAATTTTCAAAATAAAAATAAAACAAAAATTCAATGAATTTTTTTTTTTTTGAGACAGAGTCTCACTATGTCACCCTCAGTAGAGTGCTGTGGTGTCACAGCTCACAGCAACCTCAAACTCTTGACCTTAAGTGATTCTCTTGCCTCAGCCTCCCAAGTAGCTCGGACTACAGGCACCTGCCACAACGCCCACCTATTTGTTGCAGTTGTCATTGTTGTTTACTGGCTGGGCTGGGATTGAACCCGCCACTCTTGGTGTATGTGGCCGGTGCTGTAACTACTGTGCTACGGGCACTGAGCCTTGATGAATATTTTTAATCTTTTAAACTTGCAACTGACATGTTTTTTAAAGTTTCTGGGTTTTAAAAAATTTCTACTGTAGGATTTGACGCCTTCCTCTGCCTGCAATTTGGGCATATACCTACACAGTTCTGAGTAAACATGAAATTAAGTGGACATGATGTATGTGTGTGTATGTGCTAAGCTTTTCAAGAAGTCTGTGTATAAAACACAAAGAATTTTAAATGCCTGGAATATTTACAAGATATTTCATTCTATTTCACCTGTGTGGTAATGACTTGAATCTTGTTTTTTCCCCCTATTTTCCCCCCATTTCCAAGGCATTTAGAGGCTATGAGAGTTAGACAAGGTTTTACTGGACATGACGCATAGTAGGGATGCTGCTGTTGGGGGGAAATAACAATGAGCAGGGCCACAGGGCGGTGACTGCTGCCAGCTGCTCGTCTGCAGGCTACAGGGAAGTGGACACTGCTTCCTTCTCAGCCTTTCCCGGGCATCTATTCTTAATATTTTGTTAAAGACAGTAACAATTGGTGAACGCTTTGCTACAACTACCTATGATTCAGCAAAATCAAAGCGGCTTACTTAAACAGCAACAGTGTGTTTCCCGCGTTTGTCTTCTCTCAGAATTACTGCAACCTCAGACCACGCAGCCCTGGTGTGCTGCCCACCCATCTGCGCTGCACCGTCACAGCACCGGCGCCTGTTCCCAGATGTTCCCAGGGGTGTGACCGTGGGCTTTGTACAGGACTCCTATGCTTCAGTTGCTTATTCTCTAACGTGGGAATTAGCAATGTTCTTCACAGGTTGCTTGGTATGATCAGATGAAATTACTGGACATGAAAAGCTCTTCTTTGTTACCTTTCAGAGAAGTCACAGCGCTCAATGTGAATTTCTGCTTTTTTCTAAAGCCCTCGGTCTTCACTTGCAGGTTAGTTCCACTATGACTAAAGTGTGCTCAGAATGTATTTCACGGAATTGGTACCAGCCGATCACTCCTCAATACACAAGATGGTGAGCACCACGGTCAAATGCTGCCTGAGATGCTGAGCTCCTGTCTCTTTTGAGCCTGTTTTCCACACAGAAACCAGGCGCATCTTTCAAAGTTAAATTAGATCAGGAAAGTTTCCTCTTTCCAAACTTCCACTGACACCTCATTGTTCTTGGAATAAAATCCAAACCTTTTCCTTTGACTTTATGTGAAAGTCTTCACTGACGTGGTTGGTTCCCACTTTTCTTCCCTCATTTAATTTGGGCTACAAAGACTCTCCTTGGGGTGGTGCCTGTGGTTCAGGGAGTAGGGCGCCGGCCCCATATACGGAAGGTGGAGGGTTCGAACCTGCCCCGGCCACACTGCAACAAAAAAATAGCCGGACACTGTGGCGGGCATCTGTAGTCCCAGCTACTTGGGAAGCTGAGGCGAGAGAATCATCTAAGCCCAAGAGCTGGAGGTTGCTGTGGGCTGTGATGCCAGAGCACTCTACTGAGGGCGACAAAGTGAGACTTTTTCTCTAAAAAAAAAAAAAAAGTCTCTCCTTTCTGGGAGTGCTAAGTTTGATCTCCCTTTGGGTATCTGAGTGAACTGTTCTAGCTCCCTGGGTGCCTGCATTGTTCTTCCCTGGAATTGAAGTAAGCCTGGCTGTTGCTCATTATTCAAGGTTCAGGATGAGTAGTCCTCCTTTAGAAGGACCGTTCGAAATCATTCCATCTAAAATCCCTTTATATTCCTGGCTAGTTACTATCCTATTCCACTGCTTTCCCCCTCCTTCTTTACAATATATAACTTTTTGAGATATTTTAGCTGTTTACTTTTTTTCTTATTTGAATATTGCCACCAGATTGTAAATTCCCTCAGCAAGGGCTCTTTCTGAGCAGCTTATGTCCCATTGATTTCTGATGCCTGTATCGGAGCTAGACAAATTGTAGGCTCTAAAACAAAATCAGTTGAAGGAAAGGCAGACTAGGTGATTGTCCATATATCTGAAACATTTAGAAGAGTATCTTAAAATTGGCAGTGTTGGGAAGTTCTCTTTACTGCATATGGGAAGTGGTGCTTTTCTCCAGACTTCAGCTTTAGCTAGTTACAACTCAATTTATGTAAATATCCCCCACGGGAGTCCTGGGCCTCTTATTAGTGAAGTCAGTAATGAAGTCTGTATTTCCTCCGAGGATGTAAACCCTTTATCCAGCTTCAGAGAAACTCTAGGGACCACAGATTTTTGTCTATAGAACAACTAGATTGAGGAAACTTAGTTGTTTTTGGAGTAAGTGAAGAATAGGAAGTAGGAAAGAAATAGTTAAAGGAAGGAAGAGATAAGAGAAATATTTCAAATTAGGACTAGCTGTACAATAAAGCAAGTGGTAGGGACAATACTATATTTGCCAGAGCTGTAGTCTGTCATCAAATGATGGCAAAAATCCTAAATTGAGGTTAGATTTTAGATTTAGATTCTAGAACATACATCTATATTAATCAAGTGAATAAAATCTGTTTCCCTGGATCAGCAAGGTTTCTATGAATTGACAAATTGGTATAGAATTCATTCTTCTGGGGAAACAGTAAACAAATATTTTTGCATTCTATGTGTATGGAATTCTTTCAGCACCCCCAGTATAAACCCTACTTAGTACACCAATGTTGGAAGTCCAGAATGTATATGATTTCCAGGCTATGTTATTTTAAAAGAGTTAGTACAGTTTCCAAATGTGCATCTAATTTGTACCAGTAAATAATTTATCCAATGGAAGAATATGACTTATTCCAGCTGAAGATGAATCCCTAGTATTTTCACATATGTAATCAAATTATTTTACAGTTTCGTGACCCATGGTTAGAATATTTCTAACCATAATGGAAACCACCAGCAATGGTTTGTATATAACATAGATAGTAGTTGCAGAACAAACCTATTTTCAGTCAGGTATCTCTTTTAGTTCAATACTTGGGTTAATAAATATTTGTTAAGAACAACATCATATATTCTTATTTTAAAGAAGTCCTGGGCAAGTTATTTCTCTAGACAGCACAACTATGGTTCTGCAATCTTTAGAGAAATTAAAAATGTGCTGTGTCTCTGATGCATTTTCCTTAATGCATCTTGTACTTTTAGGACTGTTTTATCATGCTCTTCTAATGCCCTTCATAAAGGAAACTCCAAGTGAGAGAAAGTAATGAATGAATACTAGTGCATGAAATTTATCATGGAAAAGAAAACTTGTCATGGGCAATGCTATTCATTAAAATGTAGATAAATTAAAATAGAGAAAATGAAATTATATTCCATTTTTTTTTTTGAGACAGAGTCTCAGTATGTTGCCCTGGGTAGAGTCCTGTGGGGTCACAGCTCACAGCAACTTCCAACTCTTGGGCTTAAACAATTCTCTTGGCTCAGCCTCCCAAGTAGCTGGGACGACAGGCACAGGCCATAATGCCTGGCTATTTTTTGTTGCAGTTGTCATTGTTGTTTAGCTGGCCCGGGCTGGGTTTGAACCCGCCAACCTCGGTGTATGTGGCTGGCGCTGTAACCACTGTGCTATGGGCACCGAGACTGAAATTATAGTCTTATAGATATTAGGCCTTGGCCCTTTAGACACAATATTTTAAATTATTTGTAAATGTGCTATTTTCTTCTGTCGTGAGGTTATAGTTGTGGAATAAAATCTCTTACATTTGTTGACTGATATTCTCTTAGTAACAGCCTTGTGTTACAAAGTTACTTACTGATTAAAGAGTAGAGATTGTACTTCTAGATAGCATACCCTGTGTGATTCAGATGACTGTGCACAAGCACTTTGTCATCTATTGTCTAGTATGGTATGAGTCTTTTTTTATTTCAAAGTATTACAGGGGTATTGTGTGAGTCTTTGTTGACAACATTTTCTATTGTCTTATTTGCAAATTGGTTCTAAAAAGTTTAGGCAATTAAAGAAAACAGTGAGTTAGAAAATAGCACCAGGGAAATCAGATGTGTGGCAAATATAGAGTCTTGGGCAGGAGAAACAGAAACAAGGGCCTGAGGTTTGTGGAGAGCAGTGCCAAAAAAGCCAGTCCTGTCAGAGGCTATTAGCAAACACTTAGTATTGTATTCCACACATATTTTCTATATCTTATATGATAACAGTCAGGGAGGATATATATTAAAAATATATTAAGGTCACAGAAATACAATGTAAAAGCCAGCAGCTCATTTGACTTAGTCATTCTGTACCTGTCTAGTGAGTCATTGTTGTTTAGCTGGCCTGGGCTGTGTTAGGAACCTGCCAGCCTTGGTGTATGTGGCCAGGGCCCTACCCACTGAGCTACAGGTGCCACCAAGAATTACTTTTTCTTAAAGGGCTTTGATTTTTCACTTATTATTTCTTAAATTTCAGATTAATAGGGTACAAGCAATTCGATTATATTGTGTTTGTTAAAGTCCAAGTTGTAGTTGAGCCCTTCACCCAGGAGGGGTGCTGTAAACCCTCACATGGTGCCCATTAGGTGAGAGCTCAGAGTTATTTTCCAAGAAATAAACCTTTTTATATCATTCTGTGCAAAATCTCCATTTGAATTACCGATCTATCACAGTCCAAATTCCAGAATGTGCCATACAATGACCTTTGTGATCTGGTTGACCAATGATCCTCCCTAACTTCATCTCTAAGGATTTTCTGCAGTTCTACTCTTAACTACACAAAGTTTAATCACTTCCTGAGGACATCCTGCCATGTCCTTCCTGCCTGTGTGACCTTGACCTGCTGCACCTGTTCTTGCAGTGCCTTTCTTCTTTTTCCTGGGAAGCAATAGTTGGTGGACCTGAAATGAGTTTGACTTGCTTGGTCAGCTTGCTCATCTGTAAATGAGAGTAGGGATACGTGTCCTATAAAATGAGAGATAATATACATAATTATGTAACTTGATTTTGGTATATGATGTTGAAAAAAATTTGCACTTGGGCATCACATAAACCTAAGTTCAAATCTTGGAGTAAGCGCTGATGAATTTGTGATGCTGGCAAATTTCTCAGTCTCACTGAGATTTAGTCCCTTGTCTGAAGATGAGGAAATATTACACTTCAGGATTCATGTGAGGACATAGAATTAGATAGTACTTACAAGTTCTTACCATTTAACCAGAACTTTGACTATAACTATAACTTTGGCAATATAAATAATTCATATTAATGATCAGAATATGGTAGCTTTGATCAAGCACATTTTGTGCATCTAAGTACATAGAATAAAGCACATTATAATATATATTAAAAGTTTGCAACAGTTTCCTCTGAATGCATTTATAAGTAGTGTACATCCCTGAGAGACTAATTAGACAGGAATGTTTGGGGTAAAGTAGCTTCTAGGAGGATGAAAATATCATGCCAGACTATTCCTTACTCTTCCTGATTATTTATTACAGATTCTATTGTTTTAGGGATTGTGTTGAAAGCTAATAGGCAAGCCCAGCAATTTGGGATTTTTCACATTATGGAAAAGTGTGTTTTGGTCTTTTCTTTTATAATATTGTGATTAGTATTAGTTAGAACAACATGGAAAGCATACAGTGAAATGTAGGGAAAGAGATGAAAAATAAAAAGTACACAAGAGGTGGGTATAAATTAAGTATGAGAAACCATGTTAGGAACAGAACAGAAGAAGGGAGCATCCGAAAGAGCACAGAATTGTGAGTCAGAATCCAAATAGGGTGAGAACAGTTTTGTATCACTTCAAAATCCCCCATGAAATGAAGACAGAATAACCCTATCCACCATTAGGTCAGCTTTGAAAATTCTCACTCTCCTACAGAAGATTCTTTTTTTCTTTTTGAGACAGTCTCAAGCTGTCACCCTGGGTAGAGTGCCATTGTGTCACAGCTCACACCAACCTCGAACTCTTGGGCTCAAGCGATTCTCTTGCCTCAGCCTCTTGAATAGCTGAGACTACAGGCACCCATCACAACGCCCAGCTATTTTTTTGGTTGCAGCCATCATTGTTGTTTGGCAGGCCTGGGCTGGAATCGAACCCGCCAGCTCCAGTGTATATGGCCGGTCCCCTAGTGGCTTGAACTACAGGTACCAAGCCAGAAGTTTCTTGAGAGTAAGGGTAAGTATGCATACTTACTAGTGTCCATTAAATGCTGTTGAAAAATAGATAAAAGTTTAATATCATATGCTTTGCAAATTCCCAAGAGTTTATATTTTACTAAAGTATTTCATTATGACTATTATTTAAATTACTGTGGCATTGTGATTACAATTCCTGCTTACCAAATGCTTCCTGATTTCAGGATAAAAACAAGTATGCTTCCTTAATGGTCATGCTTTTTTCCTTCCCACCACCAAGACTAGGCAGTGTGACTGTCCCTTACCATCCAGGGAAGTTAGGCCACAAAATAACCTCTCTGGAATACTCGAATTCTTGGTTTTGACTTCCAAAGCTTAAAAGTCATGGCTTTCAACTGCAAAAGCCAAGTGCTTGAGAGAGAGACTATTTTCTTTTCTTTTTTTTTTTTTCCTTTCTTTTCACAATTCTACCATCTTGGCCTTGTATATCAGGACCCAATAATGAAGGACACGGAGTGTCTGTCTTTCCACAACCCTGAGAGAGTGAAGCATGTGTGATGCCTTCAGAGCACTTTTCCTGACCTTGGTGAGGGCTACACGTCAGAATGAAGCATCCTGTCCCCATGGGATCTAAAACTCCATGAAGGAAAAAGGGAGGAGGATAAATAGAGAATTTGGGGGATTGCCTAAGCAGAAATGATTCCTGTGTCAAATGCTAACCTGCAGTGCAAGGAGGGGCCTGGGTGAGTCTCTAGGAGAAGCCATGTGCCCCACTTGATGTGAGAGGTCTGGGGAGCAAGGGTGAAACGCTGAGCTAGAGACAGGGCCTTCATCAGCTCCTAATCTACCTGGGCTCCTAGTGGGTGGGGAAGGTATTTTAGGGTTTCCTGTTCTTCCCTTTCCCAAGTTATGAGCAGACAGTATAAAGTGCTCTTATTGTTTGGGTGAGAAGCAGGTGGATTAGCTGGAGAACTTGGAAGAGTATTTTATGTTTTAGTGGGTCCTGATGTCAACACCTGCCAGAATGAGTTAACCCTCAAAATAAGCCAGCAACATTACTCAGATGTCCAGCTCTGTACCTGCCTTCCCGGCTTTGATGTTCTAGAACCCAGATGCTGTGGGTCAGAAGGAAAAAAGCTAGATCAGGTATGATTTCTGAAGTGACTGAGATTATATTTTAAAGAAAAAGTGCCCGATTTTAAAACCAAACTACTTTGAATTAGCAAACTTAAAAATCCCATCATTTTATGTAGAAGTCGTGAGCTCTGAGCTTAGTCATGGAAATATAAAATCTCATTTTTGCACATCTGAGGTTTTTGGCCTAGAAACATGAAAATTCTTAAACCAAATAATGCACCTGGATTTGGTTATGCTTAAAAATATTAATGATGGCACGAGACTCTTAAAAAAAGAGAGAGATGGGTCGGCGCCTGTGGCTCAAGGAGTAGGGTGCCAGCCCCATATACTGGGGGTGGTGGGTTCAAACCTGGCCCCTGCCAAAAACTGCAAAAAAAAAAAAAGAGAGAGAGTGTGTAGAGTTATTTATACCATTTTCCTCCACCTTCAAGCTTGCTGGCATTGCCTTTTTAACCTTCTTCCCTGAATCCCTCCCCAATCTTGTGCTGTTCGGAAGAAAAAAAGGACAAAAGCTGAGAGATGAATTGTCCTGAAAAAATTAGAGTAGAAAACAAACTTTGTGCCCCAGAGGACCTTGTGAGCAGTGGGTCAGGCTCAGCAGGCTGAATGATTGAAGGAAGGAAGGCAGAATGAGTTCGTGGGGCCATGGGTCAAAAAGAGAAAAATGTTCTGTGTGAAAAGAGTCAAAGGCCCCCAGGGATTGACGAGTGATGGGGAACAGGGAAGGCCTGGAGCTTTAATAAGAGTTGTGCAGATCTTATAAGATGGACTTATTCTTTAATCCTTTTCAGTGGCACAAATAAAAGTGGATACCGTGTTTAAGATGAGTTTCTTTAAATGTGATCCTCTTCTGGGACTGGACAACATATAACAGTTTTATAAGGTTTACACGAGCATCGTCACCCACACCTTAGTTTGATGCCTAGGCAGACTCTGCGTCGTGGACGGCGCAGGAATTTCACCACATTCCTTTTTTATCTCTGGGGACTTCCTTGCTCTCTCTCCACAAAATTTATTTATTTTTATCCAACATAAAGTATCATCCCTTTTTTTGATTATCTGTGACATACTGTTTGTCTTCATTAAGTTCCATGTTTCATCACCACCATAATCATTCATTCACTTATTCATTTATCTGCTCTGGAATTTATTGTAACTCTACCACTGGCAAAATAAAGAGGGGATAAAATAATGATAAAATATTTCACCTTAACTTTCTCTTTCTCTTTTTTTTTTTTTTTTTTTTTTGAGATAGAGTCTCATTCAGTCACCCTGGCTAGAGCTCTGTGGCATCATAGCTCACAGCGACCTCAAACTCTTGGGCTCAAGGTATCCTCTCACCTCAGCCTTCCCAGCAGCTGGGACTACAGGCACCCACCACCATGCTCAGCTAGTTTTTCTATTTTTAGTAGAAATGGGGTCTTGCTTTTGCTCAGCCTGGAACTCCTAAGCTTAAGCAATCCCCTCATCTCAGCCTCCCAGAGTGCTAGGATTATACACGTGAGCCACCGTGCCCGGCCTCACTTAACTTTTCTGTTCACGTTCTCATTTAATAATTCTAGTCTGTGTTTAATCATATTTGCCTATCTTAGATTATAAAGTCTTAGAGGGAAAGCAACAAAATGATTTCTTTGTGGAGCTTTTCCTAGTTAATGATGATAATGGACTGTGAGAATAATATTGAACGTGCTAAATATGCTAGCACAGAAACTTTGCAAACAGAAGCCCGAACCCCGGATACACTACATAAAGCTATGTGCAGGGTTCTTCTTTTTTATTCAATTATTATGGATTTGATGGACAGATGATTTGCCACATTATTTTGGGTCAACACTGAAGATGCATGCTCAGTCATTGAGAAAAGTTATTGAATTTCAACAAACAAAAATACTCTCCCTTTTCATGGAAGTTAAATGATTGTGCTATAAGCGCGCAACCTCGGGGGTAAGGAATGCAATTAAAAGGGCAGAAATAGAAAAAAAAAATCTAAATTTGACTTGGCTCAATGGGTCAACTCCCTTGACCTTAACAAAGATGGAGGTTGGATGGAGGTTAAGAGAAGCTCTCAGAGAGCTTAACTGATGATGTCATCGTTGCTAAGTTTGAAATGTCTGAGAAAGTAGAAACATTTATAAACCATGAGGCAGCTTTGCAATTTCCAGCAAATCAGCCACAACTGGGAATGTAAAAATGGCAAGTCTTCTGGACTGTTGAAAGTGAATCAAATATTCCTAGCCTGCTCTGGGAAAACCTATTAAAATATCAAAAGGCTGGGATGAGCAACAGAAAGTGAGAGGAGACGTTAAAAAGAATCAGAGGTTCTATGAGTGGAGGTAATGACCGAGTGAATTGTGTTCTAACTCAGAAGCCAGCGTCTCACGTCCCTAAGAGCATTTGCTTTCATTAATTTATACTTGCAATATGTGACCTAGATAAAAGATTTCAAAACGCTTTTAAAGTCAGCTTATCTGATCTGTCTCAGTAGATTCAGGCATATACATTTATAAATTTTGCTCAAAATGTGTCAATTCATATTCACTTGCATATTTATTCTATAACATTTTAATTTAAAATCTGTAGGGTAAGATTTATCTGTTTAAATAGCTGGGACAACAGAAGCCAGCAGGGTCCTTACACTGTGAGGATGAGGTGTTAGAACCAATTTACTCAACATTGAAAAATATCAACCCCCAAATGCCCAGGAATCTAGTCAGGGAACTGTAAAATGGGGCAGGGAGTGTAATCTGCAAATAATACATTTCATTGGCAGCTATTCTCTATGAAAGTCCTAACTCATGAAGAGGAGGCATTAGGGAGACGAGGTAAGTAGAAATAAGAATTTAGGTTCAAAGGTTTGGGACCAAGAGAGGAGAGTTTCTCTGTAGGTATTTGTCAGAAGGTGTGGTGAGACTAAGGAACAGAGCAAGTATTTAAGATAAAAATTAGACATTTAAGTGCTAGGGAAGAAAGAGGAACTGGTTGATAAGATTTGGAAACCAACATCTGGGCACTTGGAGATGACGGTGGAAATGATTCCTGAGAGCCCACTTGGCACTTCCCTCTCTGTCAGACGGCAGGGAAACCAGGAAAAACTGAGCACCTGGCAGGGTCAAAACTTAGAAGACGCAGGAAAGTGGCCAGGGAGAATTGTTTAATTTGCACATACCCTATCCGTCCCAGTGCCTGGAACTGTCGTGTAAAGACAGCCTCACCCCACGTGATAAATAAGAAATCGACTGTCGTGATAATGGACAATTTGCTCCTATTGTGGGATGTGTTTGCTACCAAATCATGAATTATTAGTACGTTAGGGTAGCTTTACACAGCAGTGGGGACCCACTGCCTGCTCTGTAACTGTCCCTCCTGTCCCCCCGCTGAGTTGAAAAACACGTTCCTCCTTCTCAGGAAAGGATGTGTGCTAGGGCTGGGAGGAAAAAAGTACATTTAGAGAGACTCTTCTTCCTCTGAGCAGGGCTCCCACCGTCCCTCCTCTCTGACACCAGCATAGGCAGAAAGAAGAGATGGTTTTCTTTATTGGTGGGAAGGAAGAGGTTATGGGAGAGGTTAATTAAGCATGTAGGTATTTGGTGCTTCCACTGTCTGGGGTATTCAGAAAAAGAAAGGCATTTTTCTGGAAACTGCTAGGCTCTAAGAGATTCTATACAAATTACTCCTGTACAAATTCTGTACAAATGACTCCTGGGAAGTTGGCAAAGTTTCTTCTGCTGTAGATTCACTGTCCACCTGGGTAACAATGCTCAGTCTCATGTTTCAACCTGTAGCACATCAAGACTCCCTTACCTGAGAGGGGTGACCCAGGGGCCAGATTTGTGATGAGCATGGCATGGGATGAAGAGGGCTGTGTCCTTAGAGATGGCTTAATTGTCTGTGGACTAGGATAGGAACGTGGGCCCGAGAGGGAGTGCCAAAAGTGAGGACAACCACTGGATCTTGATGAACTTTGAACACCCCAAAGCCTCTTTCATTAAAGCTCCTCTGGTCCTGACTACAAACATGCAATTGGGGGGGGGGTGAGGAGGGAACCTTTTTCTCCTTGGTTGTGAGAATGATTTAAAATATTTGTCTGTGAGGGATGTATGTGAAAAGGGATTATACTAGTTTAGCCTATTAGCAAAGTCTTCATCTTTGAGGCTAGGATTTTGGTAGATCATACATTTAATAGTCTCAGTCCAGATTCTTTCAATTTCTAGGTGATAGTTTACCCTTCTGAAATGTCCTGCCCTTTATGTCCTACACGTGAGATTTGAAGACAAACTTTCGAGAGTGGGTATAGAATAAGAGCTGAATATGGAAAAAATAGCTATACGGCCTTAATTTCTTCCTATGTAAAAAAATAAAGATATTGTCCTTGATAAGCTTTAAGTTTCCCTCCAACTCAAAAAAGTCTAATATACAACTGAAATTAAAAAGGTACTTGAGAGACATAAGTGGAAACTGTCTAGCTAGGTAGAAATTTACCGAAGGCTCAGATTCCCAGAAGCAGAAAGAGAGTCTTCATGTTATTTTTCTTTAAATTGCTTTTTCCTTAGATGAATTGGATAAGAATCAAGAAAAAAGATTATTAGAAGACAACAGCATAACTAAGTGTTTTAATCAATAAAACAGCTCATATATTTGTGTGACCTCTTAGTTCAAGTGGATACTCCATCCTCTACACAAACCTCAGCTGCTTTTTTAAAACAGGGCGAACCTTTTTATTAAAGAATATATCTGATTATCTGCTGTCCCATTTTATAGTTATCAATCATCTGAGGGACATTTTGTTTTCACTGAACACCTTGGCTAAAGGTTGACCTGGAATTGAGTTTGGAAACAGGAGCTAAGGGTAAAGGGCAGAAATGCATTGCAGAATGAGAACTTGAGTCCCTGGGGCCATGTGGGATGGCAAATTGGGAAAGAACGATGCACAGAGAGGGGTGGGAGGGTCACAGCACAGTTACCCAAGGAGGGGCGCTGTGTGGCCTAGAGCAGCCAGTGAGGAGGGCCCGGCTCTCCTTCCCAAAGATGAACTCTCAGCAATGTGAGAGCATTGATCATTTCAGAGACATATTTCTTATTTTAACCGATGGAAGAAAGAAGGAGGCTCCAGTTAATTCAGGTCAATAACGAAATAATTAGAAAATGAATCTATTTAACAAAAAAATCAAATATCCAAATTACTATAACATACAAGAACTTAACAGGGAAATGGCGTCTCCTAACACATATAACAGGACGTCTCACTTCATGCTGCTCTTTTTGTTCACTTGTTCTTTGTTGTTGTGATGATAGAGAACAAAAGCTCAATGTGAAATGTTCACAACTTGCCTCTGCTTATCCCCAAAGAAGGCAAGAGCTTTTGGTTTTAGTGTTGGCTCCTTCTTGTCCCAGTCTGGGTAACAGGTGAAGCCGTAGGCCTGAAGAGGCTGAGAATCCATGGGACCACTATACCTAAGACAGGGAATAGAGCCACTGGGCTGTGGAGTCATTAAAGGAGAAAATACCCATGAGGAGGAAGAGTTAAGCTCATATAAGAACTACGTCAGTATTTATAGAGACTTGCTCTGTGTACCCCTTAGTATCATGTGCTGCAAAGGATGTGCTTTCTATGTGGGAAAATTATTCACGTGTGTATCCTATCTTCTAAGTTGTTGCTGTACCCCAAGGAACGTACGCAGAGAAGATGGCACCAGCTTTTCTAAGCAGATCCATAAATCCTGAGGATGAATTTGTCGGGCTGGTCTGGGACGGGGAGGCTCCCAGTCCAGGTGGTGGAAGCCCTGGGTTTACCAGCCTGGAGACCGTGGGCTGGCCTTTATTGTTCAATCTCTAAAATGGAGAAATATCTAACTTGCCTGAAGACCAGTAGTCTAAGCAAGGATCTGTTAAGGTCCCTTGCGATTTAAAGAAATTATAATTCTAGAAAGTATTGAAACAGAGTCATGCAGAGGATTTTCAAGGAGACAGATGTGGATTCAAATCTCTTTGGCAACATTTGCGAAGGGCTGATGCCGGGAGTGCTACTAAATATTTCTCATTTTCTGTTTCCTATTTTACAAAGTGGAATGTCTCAAAGGGTCATTATAGGGATAAAATGAGATAATGATTGTAAATCACTTACTTAGTTTCTGGTCCATGGAAAGCTCTTTATAAAAAGAAAATATAATACCGAACACACCCACACACGTAAGGCTTGAAATCAAATAGTTTAAATGCTTATAATTTTCTAGACAAAAACCTCCCCAAACTTCCCCCCAACCTAAGTAGAAGACTCAACCAGTGAAATTATGTTGAGAAACTATTTAGTTCATGAATGTAATAGTTTGTTTCCCTTTATGCAGATAATGATGCATTTGCATAGATTTATTAACTTTCTACTTGAAACTTTAAAATATGATTCCAAATATGTAGTAAGAAGCAGACAAAATTGTCGGCAACCTTCAAAACCATCAGGTGGAATACTAGACTTCTGTAGACTGCCCGTGGGTAAGTTTATTCTTCCATCTTTGGGAGGTGGGTAAATATGCCAGTCTTCTCCTTTTCCGTGTACTACTCAAGCTAACGGTCTGTTCCGGGATTGTCTCTTTCTCTCCTCTTCATAGTTGGAGAAGAGAATTGCTAGAAGTTACAGCAGTGCCAAGACCCAAGGCAAGACCAGACTGTGGTGAGCATCCCCGGAGCTGAAAGCGAGGGCCTTGCCCACAGGCTCAGTCCTTAGCAAAACACTAATGTAGATCAAGTTCATGTTTGGACCCCTTCTGTTTCCTATTTCTTCACTTGCTCCCTGCTCATCTAAAGTATTAAGTAAAAAAACAACTGTTTTGTTTAATGATATGGTTTAAGTAATAAGAAAGCAATTGCTGATAAGGACTTATGATACAATTCATTCTGGGGATTTTTTTTTTTTAAATTTTGAAATAATTATAGACTCACAAAAGTTGAAAAATATGGTATGGAGAGGTAAGGGGTATCATTTGTCCAGCCTTCATTAGTGGTAAAATCTTATATAGTTACAGCACATTATTAAAACTAAGAGATTAACATCAACACAGTACAATTTATTAGATATTTTTAAAGAATGAAAAATCCTCAAGGCTGAAAAATTTTTCCTGAGTCTTGCTTAACGTCACTTCTATCTGTGCGTAGCTTGTTTTTGCACTTTTCTCAGTTAATTGAATTCTATATTAATTGGTCACTTTTTTTTTTTTTTTGCAGTTTTTGGCTGGGGCTGGGTTTGAACCTGCCACCTCTGGCATATGGGGCCAGTGCCCTACTCCTTTGAGCCACAGGCGCCACCTAAGTTTACTCACTTCTTTATCCTTTTAGAACAGGGGCCATGCTGTCTTCACCTGTTGCTTGTCAAAGTACTTGGCATTCAATAGGTATTTGTGGTTAAAAGGATAACTCACACTTGCTTACATCTCCAAAGCCCACTTATAAGACGTTATTAAACAAAAAAGATGTTATTGCTGCTGAGAGTGGTCATGGTTGAGGGAAAGAACACAGACTTTGCAAGCATTCAAATCTTGGCATTTATTAGCTCGCGTCTTGTGACAAGGCACTGAACGTCCTTCCTTGCGTGCTCAATTGTATTTACATAATAGAGTTGTTGGGAAGATTCAAGGAGGTAATTTTTGCAATAAAGAACCAAACACAAAGGCTGCGAGAAGTGACACGGTAAAGGATTTGATTGCCATTTTACAAACTAAGGCTTAGAGGAAGGAATTAATCACTTGTTGAAAATCGTAGAACTAGTTCAAGGAGTGCAGCCAGACACCTTGAGGTCAGGTGTCTTCCATAACATCATATTCTCTGTCCCGGCTAACAGGAGGGTAAATTAAAAAAACAAACAAACAAACAAACAAAAAACAAACAAAAAAAGCAAGCAAGCAAACAGACAATCACTGTGGGGCAATTATAGAGTCTTAAGAATTTGTCCTTAAGGGTGGTCGCTAATTTCCTTTGCTATGTGCACAGAAATTTTCACTTAGGTGGGGCTGGGTGATAGGCTAAGCCAGGGTTTTAGGTGTTATTTCAGGGGGCCTCTGCCAAGTGCCATCCCTCTCCAATATCCATTTAATACCAAGTAGCCAGGAATCTTGCTTGCCAAACTGTACCAAACGTTTATGCCTTTTTCTCCTGGGGAAGGCATGGAAGGATGAGAACTCAGAGCTCTCAACTATTCACATGGCTCAATTTGTTTTTAATTTTTTTTTAAAATAATTGTTTAAAAGTTTTTTTTTTTTTTTTTTTTTAGAGACAGAGTCTCACTTTGTGGCCCTCGGCGTCGCAGCTCATAGCAACCTCCAATCACAGCTCATAGCAACCTCCAGCTCTTGGGCTTAGGTGATTCTCTTGCCTTAGCCTCCCAAGTAGCTGGATTAACATTGTTTTTAATCAAAGAGAATTTAAATTAAAAAGATAGAGACTTTTGACATCATCATCATTATCACCATTTTCTATTTTCTGCTCATGAAAATAATTTCTTATTAACAAAAGAGTAAAGGTAAACATGAAACTTTTTTTAATAATCTGAAATGATTGGTTACATGTTGGCCAAAGTTGCTTCTCAACCTTCCCTAAACACCCTTTACAGTCCCTTGAAATTCATGTAGAATGACTATTTTGGAGGTATTCCTTTGGCTTATCCAATCTATTCATTTTATTTAAATGGAATAGTGAATGGTAAAATATGTTATTGGTTTCTGAGACTGTTGGTTACAAATGTCAAAAGCTCTGGTAGCTGAAACACTGAAAAATTAATTTTCTGGTAGTGGTTTACAATATGACTTTTTTCCCCATCAGTTAAAAAAATGAGAATGTGAGGAGTCAAGATGAGAGATGGAGAAAGGTAGGACTAAACTATTTCTCCTGCATTCTGAGTAGTTTCTGTGGTTCCGGGTTGTCCCCAGTCTTTGATCACTTAGGAGAGTTGCACTAAGGTAAAGAGGAGAGATGAGAAAAAGAAAAAAAATCACTTTGGTACACTACCTATCCTCAGAGAGTTAGGATTCAAAGTCACCCTGAGACCTTCCTCAATAGAATATCTTGGAGTAAATAAAACTTTTGCAACTGTGTAAGGGATAGAGGAATATAAACATGCTTATGAGTTCTAAATTTGTTAAAGCTCACATTTTCAGAGCATAAGATTTCAAAGCTACCCAAAATGTTTTTTTCTTGGCTTGGCTTTGACTTACTTACTGTTTAATTACCTAAGGAACAAAAATATTTTTTATTCATATCTACATAGTATAATTCAAATGGGGCTTAATGCACAATGTGATTCTTTCCCCATGAATTTAAAAGACATTTTCTGAAAAATAAACCATGGCACACAGAGAGAAAGCAGAATTTGTCATTACAATAAAAGCACAATGTCCCTCTGGAGCTTCCTGGATGTCTGTGGTTTTCACTGTTTTATGTTTTCTGCTGTTTTTCTTTCAAGAAATAATGAGCAACATTGCTAAATAAAAAGAGTTACATGACCGCATCTTTCTGCACGGAAGCACGTTTGAGATATCAAATCACAAAGGATAAGGACAACAAAGTGTTACAACTACACAGAAACTAGAATAAATGTAAAGACTTTACCTGGACATTTCAATGGATGTATTCTTTGAATACACGTTCTTTAAGGACCGCGACTGTTTAAATGTTATAACATTACTTATAATATCAGTTATGCAAATTTGTCATTATAATGCATAGATTTATATGGCATGTTAGTTTTACTTAACTATTGACTATGATAAGATATTATAGTATTCAACACAAAACACAGAAACGCACTAAGAAGAATAAATCTGAAGTGAGATTACAATTTTGTCAGGAAATGCCTTTTCATCTTAGCATAAATAGAAATAATACATATTTGTTCTTCTGATGATTTCACAAAGCACTAAGGTATACAAAGTTAGACATTGAGCATACTTACAGTATCTCCCAATAATTAAGATGTAGAGGAAGACAGGACCCGATGTCATTTCCTTCCCTTGGAGCAACTGATTAATGAAAGTGAATAAAATTCGGTCGTGGTTTCTGAGTCGCATGCAGCTCACGGTGGTTGTGTGCTATTTCTGTCTGCAATCTTAGCAGCTACAAAGCAGTCCTGCCTCCCTCCCTCTCTCTCTTTCCAGCCCCTCTTTTTTTCTTTTTTCCTTTATCTCTTTCCCAGGATCTCTCCTCCCCACCCTCCTTCTCTAAAAGTCTTGATATTCTCTCTCTCTCTCTCTTTCACACATACACACACACACACACACAGCTGAGCAGCAAGGGAAAGTTTCAGATGGAGAACACACAGGCTCTTCTTGCTATCTCTCGTTTCTAGGTCCTACAAATCTAAAATGAGGGTGTGCACAAGCACTGGTGAGTCTCTAAACAGATCAGAGTTAAACTACTAGGAAGGAGTTGAGCTAGACACACAGCACAAACAAAATGTGCATATTTTTCCTATGACAGGAATTAGGAAACAAACAGACCTTTGTCGGACAAAATGCCTTTGTGAAATTAACTCTAAAGCAGGAATTCAAGTGTAACTGCAGCAATCTTTTATAATCTGAGTTTGGAATTTGAACAGTAGGATATCGTTCAAAGAGAAGTTCAAAGAAAAACACAAAGGAATAAAAAATTCTTTCGAATTCATGAACACTTTGGCTACAGGGGAGACTGTGAATTTGAATCACGGGTACCCTGCAACTTTAGAATTGTGCCAGTGCTAACCCTTGGCTGAGTCTCAGTTTTTCAGAGGAGAATATCTGCGTAGCAAGGTAGCTGTGATGGTCAGCACAGGGGACACGGAATGTCTGGAGTAGGTCACAGTGTCTCATACATGATTGCTCAGTGGCAGTCATTTATTTGATGACGATTTTTGTTATTCAACTAGCAGGGGAATAGAAGTCTGAATGTGTAAAGAACGTTTCTATGGAATGCATTCTTTTTTAACAAGGCGATATCATTCTTAATTTGGGACTTGGTAATTTATTTCTAGACAAATGGATAGCCAATTGAAGTCAGGTATTTGTAAGGTTAATGACCCCTATTTATAGAGATTCTGCAAATGGAATCTGTTAGATTACATATGTATATATCATCTTCAATAGAAGAAGCCTACTTCTAGACAGAGGCAAAAGACCATATGTGTATTAATACTGCCCCTCCATATGCGTCTAGGAAGTGTGGACTAGGCACCTGCATAGGTGTATAACTTCTCAAAGGGAGTACTTTAAAGGTGACTATGGTGATATTCAGCTGTATGTAGCATTGTTTTCAAGGATGAATTCAAAAAAAAAAAAAAAACTAGCCAGGCTTCATGGTGACTGTCTGTAGTCCCAGCTACTCGGGAGGCTGTTGCTAGAGGATCACTTGAACCCAAGAGTTTGAGGTTGCTGTGAGCTGTGATGCCACAGCACTCTAACCAGGGTGACAGAGTGAGACTTTGTCTCAAAAACTTAGTTGTTGCATACTTAAATAAAGGAGAAACTCAGTATAGGAGTCTCTTTTTTTTTGTCATCAAAAATTAGCTTGCTTTATTTTTAATGTAATGCTCATTACAATGACATAGTATGAACTCTTTAGTTGTGTTTCTTTCACTCAAGGTACAGTAGCACCTTCCTATATTGACCACCTTCCTATATTTTTAGTAGGGATGGGGTCTTGCTCTTGCTCAGGCTAGTCTAGAACCACTGAGTTCAAGCAATCCACCTGCCTCACTCAGCCTTTCAAAATGCTGGAATTATAGGCATGTGCCATGATGCTCAGCTGGGCGAGGAGCTATTCTTTGCATTGTAGAATCACTCAGCAGTATCCCTGACCTCCCTGGTGCTGGTAGCATCTCCAGTTATGACAATCAAAAAGTGTCTTCAGACATTGGCAAATGTCCCTCAGAGAGCAAAATTGCTCCTGGTTGGGAACCACTGCATAGTAGCAAAAGGCTCCCCTAAATAATGTTCAGGTATTGATTTTTTTCTACAAGATTCATTAATTCTATTTCGAGAATTCTTCTTACCTAAAATTTGAATAAAATTGTGTTTTCTCAGTCTCTTGTTCTGCAGTTTGAAGACATATATTAAAGAGTTTTAAAAGCAAACAGAGGATATGTGTTCCTAGCCTTCTCTTCCTGCCCACACTGTTCAGTTATAACCTTGCCCTATGGGCTGGAAGGAATCTGTGGTGTCAAATGCCTCTACCTGGCTGAGCAGGTCAGGGTTTTTTACCTTAGATTTGGTGCTGACACAGGCTAAGAGGTGGTAACACTCTTTCTTATCTTGAAACCTCTTCTTAAAACCTTACCGAGGTGCTCTGAAAAATAGCAAAACATCCTATTTGCAAATTACTTCTCATACCAACCTAGTGAGTCAAGCCAGACAAGCGTTATTACTCTGCCTGAACTTTAGAGACCCACAATAATCTTGTGGCTTTTCCATCCCACCGAGACTGGAATAGATCGCTATGTTCTTCAGCATCGTATTTTAAAATTCGATAATTACGCTTGAGAGCTTTAGTCCATGCTTCTGAACCTATCTGCCACCATTATTTTCAACAGGTGAAAAAGCCATTTTATTTTGTGTTTTTTTGATCGTAGATGTGGGAAAGTATCACTGCAAGAGGCTGGTGAAATCTCTATTGGAGCTTCACAATGCCGGGATATTTAAGTAACAGAACATCAACTATAAATTAAGAATATTAAGTCCAAAAAGAAAAAAGAATATTAAGTGCAATGTCAAGGCCAAAATGCATGCTGTCAATGGATGTTCATTCTACGCATCCATTTCTATTTGACAGCTGTCAGTCAGGCAAAACCTAGAGGTACTCATCACCTCTGAGTCACCCCAAAAGACAATTTTATCTGTCTTGATTTAGCATTAATTAAACAATTAGGAAATGACACGACTTTTGAGGAATAATATCAAGCAAATTATGCAACTGAGACAGAGGAATTAGTAGGTACAGGTATTTAGGAATATATTTTAAATAAAATCTGAACAACATCATTATAGATGAAAAATGACCAGAAACCTTTGTGTCATTTTAGCAGAAAATTAGCCCTTCGATGGTTAGCCCAGTCTCATGTGGCTTTTTGTATTGCTATATAATAGGGGCATAACAAAATATAGCGTTCTACTGAAAAATTAATAGTGTTAAGAAAATTAGGGCAGGGTCAACAGGCTCAGCACTGGTAATCATCTATCTGTCTATCTAACTTGAGCAGGAAACATGAGTTGATATAATTTGTTAAGTGCAAACTTTGTGCAGAGATTGGTATTATTAACCTTGTCTTAATGCCCCGAAATTACTACAATTGAATACATTAAAGCTTTAGTCTCATTCTATCTAGGTTGAACCTACCTCAAGAGTCATTGTATAAAAGAAGTGTCTGGTAGCCTGTCTGCTCCCTGAGCAGTCATCTTCCTTCCTCTCTCCTTACAATCTCATTGTGCACTTGACTCATTATTATAGTTCAGCTTCAGCTGCTGTGTATTTCTTGTTTGCCCTTCAGCTACCTTGCAAGGATAGGAGTCTTGCCTTTGAGCCCAGCACACTGGCCTGGAGTTTAGCCTGCTCTTCACTGCAGGGGATCACTTCTGCAGGAGATTTGATTTTCTTAGCCCTCACCTAATGTTCTTCCCTTCAGGCACTATCTGCAGCTGATGTTGCTGCAAGCCTCATTTGAGACTACCTGATTTATACAGGCGTATTTCCTACATACTGGAAGAAGAAATTAGAAGAGTAAAAGTGGCTTGTTCTACAAGTACCAATGGAATTTTGCTACTAATTAGGGGTATATACCCTCTGGTAAGTTACTTAAAAGCTCTGGTCTTATTACCTCATGAGTAAAAGAATAAATAAATGAAGGGTTGACTTTTTAGGTGCCTCATAGCGCTGTCATTTTATGAAATATGATATTCTGCTTTAAAGTAACTTATAGATTAGGTCAGACAGGTGACTCATGCCTATAATCCTAGCACTGTGGGAAGCCAAGGCAAGAGGATTGCTTGAGGTCCAGAGTTCAAGACCAGACTGAACACCATATCAAGACCCTGTCCCTACACAAAACAGAAAAGTTAGCTGAGCATGGTAGCACGTGCCTCCCCACTAGGGAGGCTGAGGCAGGAGGATTGCTTGAGCCCAGGAGTCTGAGGGTTACAATTGGCCATGATGTCAATGCACTCCAGCCTGGGCAATAGAACACAACCCTCTCTCAAACAAACACATTGGTTATAGAGACAGAATGCACATAAAGGAATTATCTAAGTATACTTTTACTAATGTCCCAGTGAATGCAAACTGATGCCATGAACATAGTGTGTTGAAAGAGATAATGAGAGATCATTAAGGAAACTGGTACACAGGGCCAGGTGAGGCCAAGTATGGGAGATTATTAAGGAAGAAAGGCTGTATAGTGGGTCTGGAAGACAGAGAAGGACACAGACTGGACTGATAATGAGTAATGAGAACATTTCATATCAAAGGCAAGTGAGTGCAAAGAGTGGTATATGCAGACAGCAGGTCTGGGTGTGCCTATGGCCAGAAAATGACATAAAAGGTTTTGAAGAGTATGGAGGAATCAGCCATTGGATAGTGTCAGATACTAGTTTAATTTATTTTTTGTTTATTTTTAAATTAATTTTTGTTTACAATTGACACTTGGTAATTGTATGTATTTATGGGGTACAGTGCACTGTTTCAATGCATGTGTCCATTGTACAGTGATCAAATCAGGGTAATTACCACGTCTATCACGTTAAACATTTATCATTTCCTTGCAGTGATAACCTTCAAACTCTTCTAGCTATCTTGAAATATACATGACACTGTTATTTGGTACACTCACCCTACTGTGTAATGGAACCCAGCAACTTATTCTCCCTAACTCTGACTTTGTACCTGGTAACTAACCTTTCCCCATCCTGCACTGCCCCATACCTACGCCAATCTCTAACACCTGAAATACTTCTCTCTACTGCTGTGAAATCAACTTTTTCAGATTCCACATGTCAGTAAAATAATATGGTGCTTGCTTTTCCATGTCTGGCTCGTTTTCCCTTAACATAATGTTCTTCAGGCTCATCTATGTTGTGGCAAATGACAGGATTTCAATCTGTATTATAGCTGAATAGTATTCTGTTGTATATGTATCACCTTTTCTTCATCCATTCATTTGTAGGTGGGCTTTTTTTTTTTTAATTTATTGAATCATAGCTGTGTACATTAGTGCAATCATGGGCCACTGTGTGCAGGCTTCTGTAGGTGGGATTTTATGTTGATTCCTTATCTTGGCTATCATAACTAGTGCTACAATAAACATGATAATGCAAATTTCTTTTCATACACACACACACACACATACACACACATAATGGGATTGTAGGTTCAAATGGTACTTTTATCTTTAATTATTATTTTTTTTTTGCAGCTGTTGGCCGGGGCTGGGTTTGAACCCGCTACCTCTGGCATATGGGGCCAGTGCCCTACTCCTTTGAGCCACAGGCACTGCCCCTTATCTTTAATTTTTAAAGGAACCTCTGTACTGTTTTCCATAATGGTTTTGTAATGAGTCTACACTTAATGTCATGGATAGGTTCTTGGAAACCATAACTTTAAGCAAAACAACCTGTGATAAGTCATGGGAACTTAACTCTTGTTTATATCCGTTAGCCTATGGTAAAATTGGTTCCATTCTACAGTATTTTGCTTAAAGTTGAGGTTTTCAAAAAACCCACTGAGCACATTAAGTGATGACTTACTGTGCTCATTTACAATCTCACCAACAGGGCACAATAGTTCCCCCTTCACCAATTTCTGGACAGTGGAGTGCTAGAGAGTTAGTGTGATCCTTTGAGGGTATCGTAAGGCTCCACTTTCAGAATTGTTGCACTGATTTCTCTCAAAAGGAGATGAGCAAATTAGCCTAGTCTCATGACCATGTTATATGAAAGATGAGAAGGAAGAGACATCAGGCAGCTGAGGCTGTTGAGTAGCAGGCGCAGGGAGCTACTGCAGCTTGGTGTGGCTACAAAGTCACGCAAACCAAAAGCGGAAACCGGCTTTGACTTTAGAGCAGCTGTAGAGAGCGGGCTGTGAGACGGCAGAGCCCTCACAGCCTGGGGACCATTCAGAGAATGAACCCCCAACTGTTTCTCCTCCGTTCCTAAAACAGCCGTTTTCCTTTCTCCATGCTCCCGCTGCCAGAAGTCACGTAGCTCTTTCTGTCTGTAGTTAACTATGCAGAGACCCTTGAGATCTCTCCCTTCTTTCTCCTCCTCCTGTGCTAACAAAGTTGAGTAGTAACCACTAAGTCACGTAGTTCTTCCTTTGTTTTGTCAACTATGCTGGGATCCTTGTGATCTTGCCCTTCTTACTTCTTGTCATATGTTAATGAAGTTGAGCAGAAACCATTAACAAGATGGTCTGTCTTTGTTAAAGTCATTTACATTTTCTTATTGTACCTTAAGCCCCAAACTATGTCTTTTGTTTTGCTACTTCCCCATTTTGACTATGTTACTTCCCCCTGGACCACCCTGTACAGATACTATAAAATAAAGCAGATTTTGTGCTTTGGAGCTGGCTGTGGCCATCAGCTCAGCCAGTCCTCCTGGTCCCATCCCTTGTTTCTGCGTCTCCTCTTGTGCCATATTTTCCTCATTCCCCACCAATTCCACTCTGGTTCGCTCCCCTTCACCGCACTGGTTTGGGACAAGCAGTGATGCCCAATAGAAATACAAAGTGAACTGCATAAGCACTGCCTCCTAAATGTTCTACTTGGATGTGATCCACATTGTGTCTGCTCACAGTTTATTGACCTGACCTCAGAACAACTGGGAAAAAGGAAGAACACAATTTTAATTGTAGTTATCTATAAACCCACTTTAACTTTAGAGCAGGGATGCCCCATAGAAATACAATGTGAACTACATATGCAATTTAAAATTCTCTAGAAGCCACATTACAAAAGTGAAAGGAAACAGGTGAATTAGTTTTAAGAATAAATTTAAGTTAATCCAGCACAGCCAAAATCTTACTCTTTCAGAATGTAATCAACATAAATTATTAATATTTTATTTTGTTTAACTGTCTTTGAAAACCAGTCTGTTTTTTACACATAGCGCACAATTTGGTGCAGCCGCATTTCAAGAGCTCAGTATCCACGTGTACAATGCCCTGCTGTGCAGGGCATCACTCGAGGAAGGTTCAAAAGGTTTCAAAATGCCATCAAGTTACATTTGATTGTATCAAAAATTGTATAGCGTGTTACATGTACAAAGATGTGTAAGTCCTTCAGTAGTTTTTAGACCCAGTGGTCAAATAAAAATTATAGTTTTTATAATTAAGTTAATTTTCTTTTTGGAGATAGAATCTCACTTTGTCACCCTCAGTAGAATGCTGTGGCATCATAGCTCACAATAACCTGAAACTCTTGGTTTTAAGCCATCCTCCTGCCTCAGCCTCCCAAGTAGCTGGGACTATAGGTGTCCGTCATAATGCCCCACTGTTTTCTTAAGAGATGGGGTCTTGCTCTAGCTCAGGCTGATCTCCAACTTCTGAGCTCAGGCAATCCACCCACCTCGGCCTCCCAGAGTGCTAGGATTGTAGGAATGAATGAAGGAATGAATGAACTGGCCAAAGTTAAATTTTAATAAAAACAATGGGAACAACATAAGGTTACCAAACTTAACTTTTGTCAAGTACAAAGATTAATAGCAACAATAAAAGCAATAAAGTCTTGTCATTCTACTGTTTATCTTTTACCATCATTTGATAAATGTAAGGATTTATTTTTAGAAACAGAGTCTCTAAAAAGGCTCTCCCTCCAGGCTGGAGGGCTGGAGTGCAGTAGTGTGATCATGGCTCAGTGCAGCCTGAGCTCAGCCTCTTACTGTAGCTTTTATGTCTCACTAGGTTGCCAGGCTAGTCTTGAACTCCCAGCCTGGTCAAGTGATCGTCCAGACT
This sequence comes from Perodicticus potto, assembly GCA_963574655.1. Classification (NCBI taxonomy): domain Eukaryota; kingdom Metazoa; phylum Chordata; class Mammalia; order Primates; family Lorisidae; genus Perodicticus; species Perodicticus potto. Next base: position 33,081 of record CAUYRH010140676.1, read on the forward strand.
TGGCCTCCAAAAGTGGTGGGATTATAGGTGGGAGCCAGTTGTGCTTGGCCTTACGGACATTTTAATATCACACAGTTAGGAAAGATAAAACATTCAAACACAGGAGAGTTCTCTAAGCTGAATATATTTAGTTTGAATAAAAATGATTACTTTGTCTTTATTTTTCTCATTTTATTTCAGATAAGTAAAAAGATCTTCAGACTTGGGTCTAGTCTAAGCTCAGTGTCTCTGTGGTAGAACAAGGACTTTAAAACCCTGCTGGGATGCAGTAGCTTCAGAGCGCATTCTGTTGGCTATGGATCAAAGCTTTTAGATCATGATGACTGCAAGGAGGTGCTGCCTTTCAGAGTCTCCCATTAGTGCCTGTTGGCGCATCTAACACTCAGTGGTTTTTTTTTTTTTTTGGTTTGTTTGTTTGTTTATTTATTTATTTATTTATTTATTGGCATAGTCTCACTCTGTTGCCCTGGGTAGAGTGCGCTGATGTTTTCATAGCTTAAAACAACCTCAAACTCCTAGGTTCAGGTGATCTTCCTGCCTCAGCCTCCAGAGTAGTTGAGACTAGAGGCATCCACCACTAACTACACTTGGCTAATTTTTCTATTTTTAGTAAAGACGGGGTCTCACCCTTTTCCAGGCTGGTCTTAGACTCTTGAGCTCAAGTGATCCTCCTGCCTTGGCCTCCCAGAGTGCTGAGATTACAGGCATGGATCCCCCATGCCCGGCCTTCTAACCCTCAGTTTAAGGGCTGCTATTGTGGCTTCTGCTCCAAGGTAAGGGGAATAACAGGTGGGATCGTGTAGCAGAACTAACCTGCCACATTCCAGTGATTGGCGCTTGATTAAGGGTGCTTGTTACCTCTGTAACTCAGAGGTTACCCTGTGGGCCTCTTGGGGAAAGGCTGGGAGTCAGAGTTTCCTCACTTTCTTTGGCTCTGTCCAGGTAGCACTAACTTTTAGTTTGGGTACAGAGTTGGATTTTTGCAAAGCTGTGAGATATATTATCTGACAGACCTACAGTGACCTTTTCAGAAAAGGCCTCACTTAACCAGGTTGTTTATTTTCCCCTTCTGCTTTCAGAAGGTTTATCAGTGCGGATAGGCTAGGTTGTAGCATGGTAAAATACAACCACAAAATCTCAGTTGCTCAAATCTACAGAAATTTATTTCTCACTTCATGTGACCATCGTGGCCATCACAAGTCTGTGGGGGGCTCTGATCATCATAGTCCTCTGCACCTGGCTGATGGAGAGTCCATATGGACACAGGCATCCATGATCATTGAGGCAGGAAGGAAACAACATGGCAAAATGCGCCCTGCCTCCTAGATATTCTACTTGGATGTGATACACACTGCATCTGCTTCCAGTTCACTGGCCTGACTTCAGAACAATTGGGAAAAAGGAAAATCCAACCCCATGTCTGGAATGAGGAGAGCCAGAAACATTCTGATGAACACTAATGACAATTTCAGTCTCCCTTTCTGATCCTCTTTAAGCATAATATATAAATCTCTTTTCCAAGGGAGACATTCCAAAAGTTATATGCAGTCACAGTATTAAGTTCACAGTTCAAGATCTCTGTAATATGTGTGGGAGACGGTTCCTACATGATGTCTAGATGTGGGTTCTCTTGGCTAAGTACCTATGAACTAGAAAAGCAAGCTATCTGCCCCCATATACGTTCTACAACAGTAGAACAGGGACAAATGTTTAATAACTGCAGGAAACATTCTCATTAAGAGGAAAGTGAGGAAATCCTGCTGGGGAGATGAGGTGAGGTTTCTCACTCCAAGCATGAGGAACATTCTTCCACCCAGAGTTTGCCCCCTTAGAGCCGCTGCCTGAATTACCCTTCACTGTGGCCCTTTGTCTGGACTCTGGAAGGTCCTTCTTTTGCATTTATCTGAATTGGTCACATCTAAAGTGGACTTTGGAGAGTAAGGCCCCTTTTGGACAATGGACTGGGGGTGGTGGTTAAGGACGGAGGAACACAAAGATTGACAAAGGAAAAGACAAATGGCTAATATGTGGATCCCTAACTAATGTAAGTTGAATGAGAATATTATTAGTCTTTATGAGTTGGTGTATGTGGAGCTTGGGAAGAACCTGAAAGGTAACTGCTATTGTCAAAATAGTCACACATGCAAATATTAAAAAATTATGCAATTAAGTTATGATTTTGCTATGTGAACACAGATTACTTTTGTCATATAAGTTTCCTCCTGGTGAGATAACACTCTTCAGGCTGTGCTACTGAAATAAAAATGTGTTGGGATAAGAAATCCTAGTTGTGAAAACAAAAATGTGCCTCCTGTTTCTTTCAGAATTACTAGGATTCAAACTGGAGTTCCTGCAATTTCTAAATTACGTCCTAGTACTGGCTACTGGTCATGTTAACGTGTCATGCAATAGTTACGGGGAATTTCTTAGCGATTGTGCTTTCCAAAGGCTAAGCAAACTGGACACATGCTTGGGTCTGGTTGTAACAACCGAACAAAGACAAATTTTGGCAGTTCTCATTCCTACCATGTTTGCCAACTGCTGTTCACCTTCTGAAATATGCAGTTGGACTTTTCCCACAACTTTCCCATCTGGAAACACATCAGATTGTCGCATATTTATAAGGGCCCAAGATCTTACCAGATCTGCTATAAAGTTACAGTCTAAAACATTTTCTGCATAAAATATTGCAAGATGTGTGTGAAAAGTGTTGGAATCAAGGAAAGGTGTGTGAAAAGTGTTGGAATCAAGGAGGTACCAGAGACACAGCAGCTTCAGTTGGGGTACCAAGGGCTGAGTCGTGGAGTAAGGCCAATCAGGGGACTTCAGATCGGAAACACCAAGAATCAAACAGGGAGTTAACAAACACTTACAGGAGTGTTGGACATTATTGATCAATAAAGTGAAAAGAAGGGCAGGTAGGAGTAGAAAGGGGCTCTGGCAGTGGATGTTAAACGGGCTGATATGGCGTGCGGGGCCTCTTGTTTCTGAGATTGTTTTAAGTGGCTGGTTGGACACCTTAGACATTGGCTAGCACTGTACTGACTATTGTACAGGATACCTAGTGATTGTCCTGGAGGAGCGGAGCCTGTATTAAATGGTGATACATTAAAAGGGTAGGAAGAGCAGGGGTGGGTAGATGATGATGAATATAGGTGCATTTTGTCAAATTCTTCACTCGATGGCAAACTCTGTTTACTTGCATATCCATCGTGACCATAATTGGGACCATTACTGAATTCACCTTCCCCCCTCCTTTTGGTTAAACAGGAACTATTCTTTAACTCCAGCAATTTTCTCATCTTTGTTAATTTTGCCCAAAGGCTTTGCATTTGGTAGTAATTTACATCCTTCTGAAAGGCTGGGGGAATTGATACTCTGAGCATCATGGAAATGAGTTTCTGAGCAGGGTTGTTAAGACCGTGCTTATTTATTAAATGAAGCACCGAGAAAGTGATCTAAAGTCCTGAAAACTAACCTTGTCACAACAAAATTCTCTTTATCTGCACCAGTCAGTGTGCAGCAGAGAAGGTAGTTCTTGGAGAGCTGAATGGCAAGAGGCAGTAAACAAATGAATTTAAAAAGTGCTTCAATAGGGGAGGCACCTGTGGCTCAAAGGAGTAAGGCACTGGCCCCATATGCAGGAGGTGGTGGGTTCAAACCCAGCCCCAGCCAAAAAAACTGCAAAAAAAAAAAAAAAGTGCTTCAATACACATAAAAACATATGGGTCCTAAAATCAATTAAAAATAAGTTCTTCGCATACATGTTCAGTAATTTGCAGTTGCAAATCCTTCCCTAATGAATGAAAAGTATTTCTTGTGGACATTAATTTGCAATTATGTAAACATTTAACACTTAATAAACTAAGGTGGATTGCTAGTTTATTATAATAGCAATCTTTTTAAATCTCTAATACAGTATCTGTGTAGTACTCTAAGGTAAGTTGATTTTTTGACTACCTAGATGCCATTTATTTCATTATCACATAAATAATGATGCAATAGATGGTGTAAATGGGAAATTAAAGAAAAATGTGACTTTGTTTTACAAGAGGTACAGATAATTGGTAGTAAACCAGACCCACGCTCTCATATATGAATTTAGAAAAAATTAACTATATATATCATTAGAGTTTGCTTTGGGATTTTTGGAAAATCTATAAACATATGTAAAGTAAATTTTAATTTGGTTGCTTTTTAAAGTTAATATCATATCTTTAATTTTATGTTATTCCAAAAAGAAAAACACATATGTTCTTTGGAAAGTTGTCTATAACCTAAAATTAAAAAAATAAAAAAAAAAGCTGTGCTCAAACTTCCAAATATAAAGGCAAAAATAGAGTCAGTATAATGATGTTAGACATATTTTTGACATTTAAAAGATAGATATTTATAATATTGTTATTTACTAAAATTCCTTTAAGAAACATTGTAAGCTCTTGCTAAGATAAATCTTTGAGTTAGAAGTATGAGTATTTTAATTTTCTTTAATAAAGATTTAAAAGTTGTTTTTGTTACAGTTTATGTTGTTTTTAATTGAGTCTCTTAGACAGTCTAGACCAATATTTCTCACAGTGTGGACCTAGGAACTGATCACAAATATAAATTCTCAGAGACTGAAGCAAAACCCTAGGGTGGAGTGTGCAGTTTAACAACCCTTTAGTGGTTTTTGTTTTCTTTTTTTTGCAGTTTTTGACCGGGGCTGGGTTTGAAACTGCCACCTCTGGTATTTGGGGCTGGCTCCCTACTCCTTAAGCCACAGGTGCCCTGGCTAACAAACCCTTTAGATGACTCTGATACACACTCAAATTTGAGAGCCTCTGAAGGACTTGAAATCTTTGCTGTCTCATTTATGAGATGAACAAATAATGAATTTTTGTCCTCAAGCACAGGTCCTGCTCTTCCTTGGAGGGGAAAAATCCAAGCTGCCCATGAACAGCCATTGGCACTGACCATCAGGCAAAACCCTAAGAGTTCCACTCATGGTGGCTTTTGGACTTGGCACTTTGGAGAATAAATCACAGGAATAATAAGAGGAGACTACAGAGGAAAAGTATATTTATTTGATTTCCAGAGAAAGGTATTTTGGGAGTGGTTAAAAATGAGCCAGATGCTACAAAGAAATCAAGGTGGTCTAGAAAGAAGATTATTTTATCTATTTTTTTTTTTTTTTGAGAGAGCCTCAAGCTGTCACCCTGGATAGAGTGCCATGGCATCACAGCTCACAGCAACCCCTAATTCTTGGGCTCAAGTGAGTCTCCTGCCTCTGCCCCCCGAGTAGCTGGGACTACAGGCCGCTCGCCTGGCCATTCTTTGGTTGCAGCTGTCATTGTTGTTTGGCAGGCCGGGGCTGGATTCGAACCCGTCAGCTCAGGTTTACGTGGCTGGCGCCTTAGCCCGTTGAGCCACAGGCGCTGAGCCAGTTGGGAGATCTTTTGAAAAATGCCTGTTTTAAGTATTCTGTTAATTTTTTTATGGGCTCCTCAATTCTTTTTTTTAGAGACAGAGTCTCATTTTACTGCCCTTGATAGAGTGCCGTGGCATTACAGCTCACAGCAACCACCAGCTCTTGGGCTTAAGTGATTCTCTTGCCTCAGCCTCCTGAGTAGCTCGGACCACAGGCGCCCGCCACAACGCCTGGCTATTTTTTGTTGCAGTTTGGCCAGGGCTGGGTTTGAACCCACTACCCTTGGTACTCTACTCACTGAGCCACTATGCTGCCCTACATCCAGCTATTTTTCTGTTGTAGTTTGGCTGGGGCCAGGCTCAGACCTGTCACCCTCAGTATATGGGGTTGACGCCCTACCCATTGAGCCACAGGCGCCACCCAGGGCTCCTCAATTTTAATTGATTTATAGGCATTGTTATTTATTTGTTTGTTTGAGACAGAGTCTCAAGCTGTTGACCCTTGGTAGAGTGCTGTGGCATCACACAACTCACAGCAACCTCAAAATCTTGGGCTTAAGCAATTCTCTTGCCTCAGCCTCCCAAATAGCTGGGACTGCAGGGGCTCACCACAACACTCGGCTATTTTTTGTTGTTGTTGCAGTTGTCATTGTTTTAGCAGGCCCAGGCCAAGTTCGAACCCGCCAGCCTCAGTGTATGTGGCCGGTGCCCTACCCACTGAGCTACGGGCGCTGCCCTAGGCATTGAGGTTTTTTTTTTTTTTTTTTCTTTTTTTGCAGTTTTTGGCCAGGGCTGGGTTCAAATCTGCCACCTCCAGTAGATAGGGCCAGTGCCCTACTCCTTTCAGCCACAGATACTCCCCTAGGCATTGAGTTTTAAAGTCCGAGTTGTACTTTATATTTACCCCCATGTAGTGCTTATTGTTTTTAATTTAGATCCAGATTTCCGTCTGGTATCATTTTCCTTATTGCTTATAGTACAGGTCTTGCTGAGATGAATTCTTTTATCTGCCTGCAAAGACTTTAATTCATCTTCATTTCTGCGTATGAACTTCTCATTGTATGTTGGAGGTGTTGTTGTCCTGAGAAGTCTGCTGTGCTGTCACGCGTAGTGTCTGCCTCTTGTGAGCCAGCCCATCCCCCGCACCGTTGTCGCCAGGTCTCCCTCCTCTCATCTGGAGCTGTCTGATCGAGACGCACCCCACTGGAGTCTTCATGTGTCTTCTGCTCAGAGCTCACTTCTGGGATTTGTAGGCCTGTGGTTTTGTTGATCATGAATTTTACCATTCTTCACATATCCCCCACATATCCACCTCAAGTTACCCCAGGTCTTCTGCTGCCCCCGCTGCCTTCGTTTGACTCTGCAGTTTCTGTTGCTCTGATTTTGCTAGTAATTTGCAGTGTCAAGTTTGCTGTGAATCCCATCTGGGATGTTTTCGTTTCTGGAGGTTGGATTTGGATCTTTTAATAAAAATAGTCTGTTACTTAATATGCTCCTGATTTCTTCTATTTTTTGTAACTGTATGGTAATTCTGTCATCTGTGATTTCTGGGTCTAGTGACTTTTACCTTTATCATGAGTGGGGCTTTCCAGCTTCTTCGCATGCTGTCTACTATTTTATTTATGTATCTATTTAGAGACAGAGTCTCACTTTGTCACCCTTGGTAGAGTGCCATGGCGTCACAGCTTACAGCAACGTCCAGCTCTTGGGTTTAGGCGATTCTCTTGCCTCAGCCTCCAGAGTAGCTGGGACTATAGGCGCCCGCCATAAAAGCCCAGCTATTTTTTTGTTGCAGTTTGGCCGGGGTCGGGTTCGAACCCACCACCCTCACTGTATGGGGCTGGTGCCCTACTCACTGAGCCACAGGCGCCGCCCTGTACTATTTTATTGATAGCAGGTGTAGTGGTTTCTATCTTACTGGGTGTTGGAGATCCTTAATCTTTATTTTCAGGCACAGAGAAGTCACTTGGGAGTAGTTCTATTTTTTTTCAGGCTTACTTAAAACTTTGTTCTGTAGGAAAAAAACAGATTTTGGTCTGTTTCTTTCTCTCAAATTTTTGAGAGTTTTTTTTTTTTTTTTTTGGAGACTGAGTCTCAGGCTGTGGCCCTGGGCAGAGTTCTGTAGCAACACAGCAAACTCAAACTCTTGTGCTTAAGCATTTCTGTTGCCTCAGCCTCCCAAGTAGCTGAGACTATGGGCGCCCACTACAACACACTGCTATTTTTTGGTTGTACTTGTCGTTGTTTGAACCCGGGCTGGGTTCAAACCCACCAGCCTTGGTGTATGTGGCTGGTGCCCTAGCCACAGAGCTATAGGCACCGAGCCAACCTTCATGAGTTTTGAGACAAATCTCCCAATATTAGGAGGTTTTCCTGTGGCAGGGTGCGGGGGGCACAGACTATTTATTCCCAGCTTGTTTTGAGCTCTGAGGATTTGTTCTCCCTAATCCTGATCCTCAAGGTGGTTCTTTCCTTGGCCAGTGGCTCAAGGAGAATCTAAATCTCCAGACCTCTCTTTCTATGCAGCCTTTAGCTCTTGTTATTGTAGTTGTCATTGTTTTGGCAGGCCTGGGCTGAGTTCGAACCCGACAGCTCTGGTGTATGCGGTTGGCGCCCTAACCGCTGAGCCTCAGGTGCTGAGCCAGCCTTTGGCTCTTGGGTACATGGCCTTAGAGTTTCTTATTGCCCTGGGCTCCTCCCATCGTCACTCTGTCATCTAGACTCAGACTCCGCCGCTGTCTGGGTTTCCCTTCCCAGCATTGTGTCCTGGCAACTAAGCCATGAACTGGGCCTGTCATGGGCTCTTACTTATTTCCCTTCTCTGGACCTTTGTTTTTTTCTTTTACCTGCTGGCAGAGTAATCCAGCTGCTCTTTTCAGTCCTGTCTGTGTTATTCCACACCAGCCGGAGCAGCAGTGGGTCTTCACGGACTCCGGCTGTGTGTTAAGTTGCATAGACCTTCCCTCACTGTGTGCCTTGCTTTTTTGTTCTTTCAGTCTTGCCATTCTTTTATTTTTCTTTTTATTTATTTATTTTATTCTTTTTCTTTCTTTTTTTGAGACAGAGTCTCAAGCTGTCATCCTGGATAGAGTGCCGTGGCATCACAGCTCACAACAACCTCCAACTCCTGGGCTCAAGCGAGTCTCCTGCCTCTGCCTCCCAAGTAGCTGGGACTACAGGCGTCCGCCACAACACCCGGCCATTTTTTGGTTGCAGCCGGCATTGTTTGGCGGGCCCAGGCTGGATTCGAACCCGCCAGCTCAGGTGTACGTGGCTGGCACCTTAGCCCGTTGAGCCACAGGCGCCGAGCCTCTTTTTTTTTTTTGAGAAAGAGTCTCACTATATGGCCCTCAGTAGAGTGCTGTAGCATCACAGCTCACAGCAACCTCAAAGTCTTGGGCTTAAGTAATTGTCTTGCCTCAGCTTCCCAAGTAGCTGGGACTACAGGTGCCCACCATGACACCCAGCCATTTTTGTTGTTTTTGTTGCAGTTGTTAATTGTTATTTAACAGGCCCAGGCCAGGTTCAAACCCACCTGGCTCAGGGTACATGGCTGCTGCCCTACCCACTGAGCCATGAGCGTCATCACTGTTACCATTCTAAATGTTAGTGAAATGCAATGTGTTTGTTGCTTTTGTTTTTTATGTCCTAAGTTACTCTGTTACCTCTTAGTCTTTTTACTGTTTATCTGCAGTCCACCTGGGACAGTCCCTGTGTGGTAGGATGTCAGGACTGACCCCCACCTGCCAGGTGTGGTCTCCTGCTGAGCTGAGCTGTTTGTTGCTCTGGGTATCAGCTGCAAACCTTTGTCCTTGTGTGGGTCTAGACTCATTGGTTGTCCATAATGTCTGTTCTTTGTAATGATTACTTTATACTAAGTGTTTAGTGAAAATCCCAATTACATAAACCATAATTCTTGCTGTGTTAACATTTTAATACCCTTTAGAAACACTAGTTTCCTTTGGCTGATGAGTGAGGGTGGTAAGGGCACATGGGTTGTGGTTTTCAGTAGAGGCAGGGTTTTTGTCCACACTGTGCTCACTCCCAATTGTCTTTTTTGGTATTCCTAAATGGACTGATTTCCATAATTTATATCTGGGCTGGCTATATTTAAGTAGTTGTATCTGGGTTGAAGCTTTAGTGATCACTTTGGTTGACTTTTTCTTCTCTCTTTAAGTATTCGAATCATTTGTGGATTACGTGGCTGTAGAACAACTGGATGGAGACAATAAATATGATGCCGGGGAGCACGGCTTGCAGGTAACTCTGCTGATTTGTCCCAGTGTCCTACTACAACTTCTTTCTCTATTTTCAATTTTTTTTGGGGGGGGAAGGGGGCTTAACTGTTTATTAGAAATTTACTTTCTCTTTTCATGCTTTTCTGTATCAAGAACATTCAAAGGATTTTATTTCTTGTAGAGTTTAATAAGAAGGAGGTGTTAGCAGAAGTTTGAAGCAATAGATTCATTATCCCAGAAGTTTCAGGGTCTATCATGGTGTTTTGAGAATTTCCGAATTCGTTTACTTTGTTCCTCACTATACTGGTATTAGGAGGGCTGGAGATTTTTCTTTTTCTTTGTAAATGAAGCATAGTTTCCTGAGGATCATGACTTCTATAATGGGTACATTCTGTGGGGTCATGGCCCCACAAGTACTCTGGGCAGCTGGCCGAGCCGTGAGCATTGGGACCAGGCCACCCATCCACAGGTGGGTGGAGGGAAAGTGACTGTGGCTGAAGACCGTGGCTACTGTCCATGCCATTCTCTGAGATCTGTAGTGTCCTCCCTTATGTGGGGTCCGTTTTGTAGCCATGTAACCTCAACTCAGTGGCTCAACTGATTTATAGTTTGCGATTTCAGATTGGCCCGTGTTTACCAAACCTGCCAATTTTTAATTCATGCGGCTAATGGACTCATTTTGCAGTGGGCCACAGATTGCTATTCTGCTAGGTGAGAACTTTCGGGATCTGAGTTATAGATCAGAACCTCACTTTGCAAACATTAATCAGAAGTTTGGTAACTGGGTATGCTTAAGAAACATTTCGCTTAACTCATAAGAATTGCTCTTCTGGATATTTTTGGGGTCTGGGTAAGTAATACGTATTTTAGAGTCAGACCCTCACTGGACATGGATTGACAGAAAACTGTCTTCCCAGTTACATTAAAAAACATGTCCTTTCAGCTCGGCGCCTGTGGCTCAACGGGCTAAGGCGCCAGCCACGTACACCTGAGCTGGCGGGTTCGAATCCAGCCCGGACCCGCCAAACAACAATGATGGCTGCAACCAAAAAATGGCCGGACGTTGTAGCAGGTGCCTATAGTCCCAGCTACTTGGGAGGTGGAGGCAAGAGAGGCGCTTGAGCCCAGGAATTGGAGTTTGCTGTGAGCTGTGATGCCACAGTACTCTATCCAGGGTAACAGCTTGAGGCTCTGTCTCAAAAAAAAAAAAAATCCTTTCTTAATGTGGAGCAGGTTCCTATGGTTTATTTTCCTCATTCCTGAGATCCCTGTTATCCTAAATATGAGAATGTACACCAAAGAAAGTTGCCAAATATGTTTGCCTTGTCACAGCTCACAGTTCCTCCAGGTCTGTGGCTGACTGATAGACTGGAGGGTTTACAGCCTGAAGGAAGGTCCATAACGTGGAAGTGAGTCTTCTGCTGTGAGTGAGAAGCAGGATGTGGGCCCCTGGCAGCCTTGTAGTGGCTTAGCTAGGCAACACCTTACTTTGGTGAGGGACAGAGCAGAGATGCAGGGAAGCGTCATGGGCTTTTGTTGGGGTGTAGGGACATCCTGTAGCACAGATGTTGGCATTTGCTAGGGTATAGCTGCGTTGTTAAAAGGGCCTTGCTGAAATCAGAACATTTCTATCCTTTTAGAAGTGAGATTGAGCTGTAAGGACTGAGTTTATGCTCTATGAAATAGGTTTTTATGTAAACATAAAAGAGCTCAAGGGAATGAAGCTGTTTATTTGCAGTCTTCCCAACCCATGTGTTCCTTTGCACCTGTTCTGTTTAGGTGCTCGTTGGCATGCCTGGTCCTAAATAATTATAATCATAGTTGTCTACTTTTCCATTTGATGTTTTTTTTCCCCCATGGATCTCCACAATTCTCATAATGTTTAACTACCCCATGATAGCGAACAACTCTATCTTAATTTCTTCACCCCCCCACCCACGGCATCAAGTTAGAACATAATCCCACATAAGAGAAATCTCTCACACATGCTGGTGCAGCATTATTTCAAGTTATGAAGAGACCTAATACAGGCCTAAACAGAACATTTTAGCAATGGCCTAAGTGGATACCTAAACTTCCTCTGCACTCCAGAAGTCCCCACACTTGCTCCAGCTTTGCTGAAACACTTTGGTTGTTTGTGTCAGTGAATAAATAGAGGCGAACTAAATTTGTGTTTCTTTTTCAATGTTCAGGAAGCAGAGAAAGGTGTGAAATTTCTAACATTGCCACCAGTATTACATCTACAACTGATGAGATTTATGTATGACCCACAGACGGACCAAAATATCAAGATCAATGATAGGTAATCTATAGAAGTTAAGATTGCATCATCGTCCTGGCTTGCAAGATTAATCCCAGTGCTTTTGTTTCGTCTTTGTATTTTCAGTGTCCTGGACTATGATTTAGAATTCTCTTCTAATCCAGTGTTTCAGGAGCTGTAAGGTTGAAGGGATGATTTCACAGAAGAGATTGGAGAGGCTGCTGCTTCTTTCTAATGGATTTCTCCTTCTAGCCCAGCGGTTCTCAACCTGTGGGTCATGACCCCTTTGGGGGTCAACGACCCTTTCACAGGGGTCGCCTGAATACATCCTGCATATCAGATATTTACATTACGTTTCATAACAGTAGCAAAATTACAGTTATGAAGTAGCAACAAAAATAATTTTATGGTTGGGGGTCACCACAACATGAGGAACTGTATTAAAGGGTCGTGGCATTAGGAAGGTTGAGAAACAGTGCTCTAAAGCATTGTTTTTTAACCTTTTTTGGCTCACGGCACACTCGAACCTATAGTTAAACTTCCACACACACTTAAAACTGTTGACCCAATAAAAGGGTAAACTTGAACTTCTTTCAAAAATAATTTGATTACCTCGGCACCTGTGGCTCAAGCAGCTAAGGCGCCAGCCACGTACACCTTAGATGGTGGGTTTGAATCCAGCCTGGGGCCCGCCAGACAACAGTGACGGCTGCAACCAAAAAAAAAATAATGGCTGGGCGTTGTGGTGGGCGCCTGTAATCCCAGCTACTTGAGAGGCGGAGGCAGGAGACTTGCTTGAGCCCAGGAATTGGAGGTTGCTGTGAGCTGTGATGCTACGGCACTCTATCCAGGGTGACAGCTTGAGGCTCTGTCTCAAAAAATACTAATAATAATTTGATGAATGATCTTGAAAAATTTTGGCATAACTGAGATCTTCTCACAGCATTCCAGTGTGCCGTGCCATACTGGTTGAAAATCACTGTCCTGAAGGCTCCTGCCCCTGATTTCAGTCTCACTATCTGCTGAGGGCAGCTGAGGCTCAGGGTGATAAGATTATTTCTGCTTCATAGATGTTGTATTTACCAGGATTCCTAATACACTTAATCTTAGCCAAAATGTAGCTATTAACCTCAGATATGGAATTTGATACTAGTACATTTGTTAAAATAAGATTCTTCAATATTGGGGCGGCGCCTGTGGCTCAGTGAGTAGGGCACTGGTCCCATATACCAAGGGTGGCGGGTTTGAACCCAGCCCCAGCCAAACTGCAACAAGGAAATAGCTGGGTGTTGAGGTGGGCACTTGTAGTCCCAGTTACTCGGGAGGCTGAGGCAAGAGAATCACCTAAGCCCAAGAGCTGGAGGTTGCTCTGAGCTGTGACGCCACGGCACTCTACCAAGGGAGACAAAGTGAAGCTCTGTCTCCAAAACAACAACAAAAAGATTCTTCAGTATTTTGTAATCTTTCAGTTGGTGTTGCCATCTAGAATTTGGGGAAGTTTTCAAAAATGCTAAAGTAGGTATATGTGTATCCCCATTATATATGGTTTTCCCAGATTCAAGAGTGACAGGACATACTTCTCTATCTGATTTAGAACATAGAATTATCTTACTCTGTTTAGATTGAGCACCGATTTTGTGCAGGGTAAAAGTTGGCAGTCATCCTTCAAGTTTGAGGGAGAGTGGGATCAAATCAAACTGCCCATTTTCATGCTCTACGGTGTATGTAGTCTGGGAGAGGTGACTGCTCTAACTGGATCTCACAAGTTGGCCTCCTGACCAGTTCTATCCTGTTGGTGTACACTTGATTCTTCACATTGTTTTTGTTTCTGTTTCTATTGGAATCAGTTGCCAAAATTTAAAAAATTATGAGATCTCCCATACATGATTAGATTTCTGCCACAGTTTAGGAAATCAGATTTTGGAACCTGGGGCCAAAACTCATGAAGGCTGCTATAGATATGAGCTGGGTAGAGGCTGCTCCAGGCCAGGCTATGCTCCATTCTGGACTTGCCTGGGAGGCTGAGGCAAGAGAATCGCTTAAGCTGAAGAGTTGGAGGTTGCTGTGAGCTGTGATGTCACGGCAGTCTACCGAGGGAGGTAAAGTAAGACTCTGTCTCCAAAAAAAAAAAAAAAAAGGACCAAATTTTAAGAAGCCTGTAATTTTTTTTTTTTTTAAATGAATGTACTCTTAGATGAGTATGTTGGTCCCAAAGTAATTTCAGTGTGCCCTTTTTGGCTGTATTTGCATCTGGAATGAATCAAGTCAAAATGCCTATTTAGAATTACAAAACAAATAATTCACAGAAGGTCGTCATATATAGGGTCATATATAGGCAAGGCTGTTCTTGGGGGGAGTTGGGTGAAAGGAAATGGAAGACACTCTTCCATGCTCTTGCCAGGGGACTGGGGTGGGTCACTCATAGATCTCTTCAAGCACCATTTAGCAAACTGGTTACCCAGCTGGATGTAAACATAAATTGTCATACAGGAATTTTGGTTATGGAGTACTTCCAAAATAGTATTGTTTTTTTTTTTTTATTGAATCATAGCTGAGTACATCAGTGCAATCATGGGGTACAGAGTGCGGGCTTCATATATAATCTGAAATATTTTCATCCAACTGTTCGACATAAGCATCTTGGTTTTTTGTTTTTGTTTTTAAGAGACAGAGTCTTACTTTGCCGCCCTTGGTTAGAGTGCTGTGGTATCACAGCTCACAGCAACCTCCAGCTCTTGGGCTTAGGTGATTCTCTTGCCTCAGCCTCCCGAGTAGCTGGGATTACAGGTGCCCGCCACAACGCTCTGCTATTTTTTTGTTGCAGTTTGGCCGGGGATGGGTTTGAACCCGCCGCCCTTGGTATATGGGGCCGGTGCCCTACTCACTGAGCCACAGGCACTGCCTAAGAAGCTTATAGTTTAAAACCAAGACAACTTCAGTATGTCAATATAAGTCACAGGATGTGGAAATCTTTTTCACTTAATGTTTTGGAGTTTGGTTTTTCCACACTTTGCAAAGTGTAGTGTTATCCTCAGTGGTCTAATTTTTGGACCTTTAGGGTCGTTCCCTTTTTTTATTTTTATTTTTTTGAGACAGAGCCTCAAGCTGTTACCCTGGGTAGAGTGCTATGACATCACAGCTCACAGCAACCTGGAACTCCTGGTCTCAAGCGATTCTCCTGCCTCCGCCTCCCAAGAAGCTGGGATTACAGGCGCCTGCCATAATGCCCAGCTTTTTTTTTTTGTTTGTTTGTTTGTTTGGTTGCAGCCATCATTGGTTTTGGCGGGCCCTAGCTGGATTTGAACTCTTCAGCTCAGGTGTATGTGGCTGGTGCCTTAGCCGCTTGAGCCACAGGTGCCGAGCTGGGGTCATTTCTTGATTGGAATTATCCACAGCCTAGGAATTCACATTGTACATTGTATAATATCCTTGAATTTAAGACTTTACTAGGGATTTCAATGCTTTATACCCATTTTCCTCATAAATCTAACTTCAGATTTTATGTTGACATGAAAAAATTAGTTCTGATAAGCAGTGGCCACGTCAAAAGTAGTTCACAGGTCTCTCGAGTCACATTCATACCTTTCCTATTAACATTGAGCCAATAAATTAGACGACTTTACAGTAAATAGAAAGGTGTGATATTTTATGTGTAAATGAATTTCTTTTTAATAGGTTTGAATTTCCTGAACAGTTACCCCTTGATGAATTTTTGCAAAAAACAGATCCTAAGGACCCTGCAAATTACATTCTTCATGCAGTCCTGGTTCACAGTGGAGATAACCATGGTGGACATTATGTGGTTTATCTAAACCCCAAAGGGGATGGCAAAGTAAGTGTTGGGGTTCAGGTGGAACATGATGCTCATTAGGAGATTAACACTAATGTTCTGTAGCATTTCTGTTTCCTACTTGATGAACTTGTTAGCTCAAGGTTCCCTCTTGGCCTCTAATTGATCTATCTGTTCTCTGGTTGCTAAGTGCTATTTTTCTGTCCATTTATTTAACTGCTGAAATTTTAAGGGTAAATAATCAACTAGTGATCGTGCTTCTCTTTGTTTGTAATTAACACTTGTCTTGTATAGACTCCATCATATCTTATGAGACCCTTACTTCCCCGCATCATTATCCACAGTGCAGGCCTGCGCAGGGAGGCTGTGTTGCTTGTGCCTTGTTCTGTGTGCCCACCCCGCATAGTGTCCTCTCCCATGTGGCTTCATCATGTGACCATTATCATAACCTGAGGAGAAGAGTGCGCACAATGCCCACTTTGCAGATGAGGGTCTCAGAATCCATGTCTAAGATCACACATAGGACCAGAGAGTAAGAATAACAGCAAGGGTTGAGGCCATCCAGCCAGGGGAACTTGTTGGAGGGATCCCTGCAGCCCAGCCCAGCCCAGCAATGAGGAATACTTTTAACTATGGCATTTATGACCATTTTAAAATACCTTGACCAACGACATTGGGTGATAACTATTATGTGTACATTATGTTGACTTTCAAACAGTCAAGCCCTTGCCTGCTTTGACAGAATTACACGGGATAATATCCCCTGTAATTTTATAACCACTGCATGAACTTTTATCTTTAAGTTAGGAATGCTCAATATGGCTTTCTTAATTCTATGAAGAGTTGGTAGTGTCACTGGATTGAATTTAAGTGGCCTAGCTGGGCATAGTGGTGGGCACAGCCTCCTTGGGAGGCTGAGGCAAGAGGATTGCTTAAGCCCATCGTTGCTGTGAGCTATGATGACACCACAGCACTCTAGCCAGGGTAACAGAGTACGAGTCTGTCTCAAAGAAAAAATAATTTATGTGGACTGTGGGCTATTTGAGTAGATGATAGTGAATGCCATTGAGTGACAAGTAGCGGTTTTCACAGAATATTGAAAGTGAAAGTACTAACGTATTATATAAGAGGGATGCTTAAGGCCAGTGCTCAGTCTAGTACCCCATCAGCCTGTAGTGCTAGGTGCTTGTCACACTGCTTTGTTTCTGTTGACATCCTGTTGCTTTCCTTCCAGTGGTGCAAATTTGACGATGACGTTGTATCGAGGTGTACTAAAGAAGAAGCAATCGAACATAATTACGGGGGTCATGATGACGATCTTTCTGTCCGACACTGCACCAATGCTTATATGTTAGTGTACATCAGGGAATCAAAACTGAGTGAGTAGAGCAGTTTTTGTCCTTTACTTTGGTGAAATTTTATAGCTTTACCAGGAATCCCTAGCAGCCTTGCCTAACCAGACACAGTCTATGCTTGTTCTGCCTCGTTATGAGGCAGGTCACGTTGGGCTTGTGTGCTCCTGTGTAAACTTGTTTAATAATAATACTTTCAGGCAGTGCCTGTGGCTCAGTGAGTAGTGCGCCAGCCCCATACACCAGGGTGGTGGGTTCAAACCCAGCCCTGGCCAAACTGCAACAAAATATAGCCGGGTGTTGTGATGGTCACCTATAGTCCCAGCTACTCGGGAGGCTGAGACAAGAGAATCACTTGAGCCCAAGAGTTTGAAGTTGCTGTGACGCCAAGGCACTCTGCCGAGGGCGACAAAATAAAAATAATAATGATACTTTCACTTTAATAGATTATTTTATTAATGATGATTTAGAATTGGGACCTTCTGAGGAAGGAAAAGCAGGTCTGCACAGCCGTGAAAGGAGATGTGTTTCTCCTGCAGGTGAAGTGTTGCAGGCTGTCACCGACCATGATATTCCTCAGCAGCTGGTGGAGCGACTGCAAGAAGAGAAAAGGATCGAGGCCCAGAAACGGAAGGAGCGGCAGGAGGCCCACCTCTACATGCAAGTGCAGGTCAGCCCCGCCCGGGGGGCAGGGCGCATGGGATGAGCTTGCTCGCAGTCCCCGGGAGATGGTCGACAGAGCAGGGCTGTTGTGGCCCTGGCTTCTCAAGCATCTTCAGCATCTGGCCTCCTGGGTCAGCTGGCGGTGCTTCCTGAGTGACTGCTTGGGCCAGTTCAAGAGGAAGGATTTCGATGATAGTGTTTCAGTGAAAATCACAGAAGGGATTGGAGCGTGGGAGGAGGTTGCCACACAGCTGGATATCAAGCTAATGCTACCTGATGCATGGAGAAATTGCATTGAAACAGACTATTTGTCTATTAAAAAACTTTAAGTTAGGTTTTGGTCATGTTAATTGAAAGCTCTTATCCATTGATCTGAAGAAAATTTATTCATTTATTTTTTTACTTTTATTTATTGAGACAGTCTCACTATGTTACCCTCAGTAGAGTGCCGTGGCGTCATCATTCACAGCAACCTCAAACTCTTGGGCACAAGTGATTCTCTTGTCTCAGCCTTCCAAGTAGCTGGGACTATAGGCAACCGCCACAATGCCCAGCTGTTTTTTGTTGTTGGTGGTGGTTTAGCAGGCCTGGGCAGGGTTCGAACCCAACAGCCACGGTGCGTGTTGCTGGTGCCCTAACCACTGAACTACAGGCACCCAGCCAAGGAATTTCTTCTAAATAAAAGAGTAGGGCCAAGCATGGTGGCTCATGCCTGTAATCCTAGCACTCTGAGAGGCAAGTGAATTGCCTTAGCTCAGGAGGTGGAGACCAGCCTAAGAGTAAGACCCTGTCTGTGCTAAAATAGTAAAACTAGCCAGTGTTGTGGCAGCTGCCTCTAGTCCCAGCTATTGGAGAGGCTGAGAAAAGAGGATTGCTCAAGCCAAACCAAGAGTTAGAGGTTGTTGTGAGCTATGAAGCCACATTACTCTGTGCAGGGTGGCAGAATAAGACTTGTTCTTAACCAAAAAATGAGTAGTAGTTAGCATTTTATTATTAAACTTGTTCAGTGTGGACTTGTACTTTTTTTTTTTTTTTTGTCAGTTAACTCTGTGTTCTCAAATGTGTATCTAGATAGTTGCTGAGGACCAGTTTTGTGGCCACCAAGGAAATGACATGTACGATGAAGAGAAAGTGAAATATACTGTGTTCAAAGTATTAAAGAACTCCTCGCTTGCCGAGTTTGTTCAGAACCTCTCCCAGACCATGGTGCGTGCCAGTCCTTCTGGTGACTTTATTACTCTGACTTCCAGGTTCCACCTTCCTTCTTTGTAGAAAATACCTACCTTTGGGGAAAGGTACTGTGTCCAGTCACTGCCTAAAAGTGAGGTAAACGACCTGAGCACATTTCCTGAGAATCACTAAATACTGAATTCTTCACTCTGGTACAGGGGAATCCACAGGGTTCCAGAAATATGTTAATGCCCTTCCGACCCAGTCTTCCCATAGCATTTGCAAAAGAGGAAGTTGCATGTGAACCACTTCTTTGGAGGTGGTTAGAATTGGCCCTTTTGAGCCCTGGAGTATAGCTGATCCTGAGTGGTGGGTCAGAGTTTGTCTAATTCCATAGGAAGAGTTGTTGTTATCTTTTTTTTCTTATAATCAGGCTGCGTACAGTGGTTTATGCCTGAAATCATTTTTGGGAGGCTGAGGCAGAGTATGTCTTGGCCAGAGGCTAAGACCGGCTTGGGCAGCATAGCAAGAACCTGTCTATACACAAAATACAATCACTGGCTTGACGGGGCATGTGTAGAGAGAGCTACTCAGGAGGCTGAGGCAGCAGATTGCCGACGCCCAGGAGTTTACGGTTGTAGCAAACCATGATGCTGCCACTGCAATCCAGCCTGGGAGACGGTAGGAGACCTGGTCTCTTTCAAAAACAAACAAAAGGACAGTCACTAAGTTTTTGCTATAGGACTAAAATACGGGCTTATTTTTGTTACTCAGTTTTAATATTTTTTCAGGGATATCCACAAGATCAAATTCGATTATGGCCCATGCAAGCGAGGAGTAATGGAACCAAGAGACCAGCAATGTTAGATAATGAAGCGGACGGCAATAAAACAGTAAATATCATTGATGACAGCATGTCTCGTTTGGGCCTCTGCAGGGGCCTCGTCTTTTGCAGGGAGCACAGTGGTTCTCAACTTTCCGAAAGCCGCGGCCCTTTAATATAGTTCCTGCGACCCACAGGTTGAGAACCGCTGAGTTAACACATCTTGTTTCCTTTTTGGTCAAGTTAAATAGAATGGATATTTTCTTCAATACCTGAGTGTAGTTTTTCAATCTGTCTCCTAAGCCATTAGAACCTTCTAAAATCAGCATCTCTTTTGGAAATAGATGATTGAACTCAGTGATAATGAAAACCCTTGGACAATATTCCTGGAAACAGTTGATCCCGAGCTGGCTGCTAGTGGAGCGACATTACCCAAGTTTGATAAAGATCGTAAGTGCCCACGAGACACCTGACTGCACTTAGAGCAGTAGAGCTGGATTCCAGGATTGTTGCCTCAGACACACGGGGCTAACTAAGCATTGCAGAGAGAGCCTTTGCTCAATTCCACAAGTGCTCACTAAGTCCTTCCTGTGTCCATGGGTTTTTGAGAAAGTCAAATAAGGCTGCCTGGGCCGTGAGAAGGGAGACAGCATCAGCGGCAGTGTGGGGCTGTCCTGTTCTGTCTTTAGTGTCATCCCCTATGTTGTATTAATCACTTTGATCAGATCATGTAGTGCAAGGTCACAAGATTTTTTTTTTAAGGAAATAGTTTTAATTGGGTCACAAGATTCTTAAAACCAGATAGTAAATACCTGGGCTTTTCTGGCCATGGGGACCTACTGACGTGGTGGTGGTGAAGTTGCCATAGAGACGGTGACTGGCCATCACCTGCTGTTAAAGTTGATGTACAAAGCAGGTGGCTTGGAATGTGCTGGGCCTTGATATAAAATACCACCTTTTCATTGCTATAAGTGGTCACTTACAGCAGTAGCAAACCTACGCCGTAAACATCTTTTCATGGTAACACTTAACCAGCTACTCAGTAGCTAGGTCTCTACAAACTAGGATCTCTAAATTCAATGCACTTAATACCACCTTTGCTGCCTCAAGTGGAATGGTTCCATGGGTTTTGTATTGGAAATGATCTCTACAGTAGTCAAAGCATCAGCCTCTTAAGTAAACCTCATCAGACACACTAACTCTTAGGGAGCATAAGCTATCATTTCAGTTGTTAGTGAGCAGCTAGTAAGCTTACTCTTAATTTTTTTCTTCAACATTGTACTGAGTGTTACAGTTGTAACAGAACTTATTTATTAATCTTATAGATGATGTAATGTTATTTTTGAAGATGTATGATCCCAAAACACGGAGCTTGAATTACTGTGGGCATATCTATACACCAATATCGTGTAAAATACGTAAGTCCTTACTGTGCTTGCCTTCCGAGTAGATTATTGCTCCTTATTTCATAGCTACGTGTTTAACGGCTTTTCTCTATCCTAGGTGACTTGCTCCCGGTTATGTGTGACAGAGCAGGATTTAGTCAAGATACTAGCCTTATCCTCTATGAGGTCTGCATAGTTCATTCTTTCTGATCAGGGTATTGTCAATAGTTGGTGGAGGGTTTTTACTGTTTGCTTTCCTTTCCCTAAACTTGTTGTGTGACGTCTACACCTGACAGCTAACTTGGGGCCTCAGGTAATCTTAAATCAAGGATCATATTTTTAGATCTATGATTTTTTAAAAGAACATCTTATTTAGGATTAGTAATCGTTACATATTTATGGATTTATTTAGTTTTTCCCCTTAGCATTTTAACTAAAAATGTAAGTGGACAGAATTGGGTTTAGAGAAAATACTTACAGCACACAGAAGAATATACGGCCATGTTACACCTCAAACTGTGTTGTGTCACCATTTCATATCTTTCACTGTAGGAAGTTAAACCGAATTTAACAGAGCGAATTCAGGACTATGACGTGTCTCTTGATAAAGCCTTGGATGAACTAATGGATGGGGACATTATTGTGTTTCAAAAGTATGTATTTATTTGAAGGATCTTTGTAGTAATGTCAGTATTTTTCTTACTTTCTTGTCAGTAAGTTGTTCTAAGAAACAGATCTAGACCCTGTGCCACGTTGTGTTGACCGAGTATCTCAGAGTGTTGGCGTTAGCTGCCTTCTCTAGGGTTTGGAATTAGGGATGGTGAACATTCTTGTCTTGTAAGGCTCTCTTACATCTGAAAAGGTCAGTAAGCGTACATGATAACTATTAGGGTAGAAGGAATCTTTGTGGAATAACAATTGTTTTCCTTGTAAAATATGTGAAATTGAAACTTCTTGGAATGCACTGTTAAATGAATTACTTTGATAATTTATTTAAGTTTGCTTGTAAGCCAGCAGCTCTGTGGTCTTATGTCTCATATAAAGCAGTAATTCCTCCAGGTCAGCGCCTGGGCTCTGCCGCCCTCAGTTCTGAGCCTGCTTGTCTGTACAGGCAGCTCTGTCTCCATTGTGTGCTGGCCCTGTAGGAACACGGAGCTGTCAGGCAGCCAGCTCTGTGTGTGGTGCGGAGTGCTTCTCCTGGACATAGTTGACTATGTTGCTGTGCCTGCCCGGAAGGGAGGCCCGAGTTCAGATTGTGAGAGAACCTCTTGGTGTCACTGTTGCATAAGCAACATGTTGTTTTTCCTGCGTGGACATGGATTCAGTCTGCCAACCTTTTCCTCCAGGGATGACCCTGAAAATGATAACAGTGAATTACCCACCGCAAAAGAATACTTCAGAGATCTCTACCACCGTGTGGATGTCATTTTCTGTGATAAAACAATACCTAATGACCCTGGATTTGTGGTGACATTATCAAATAGAATGAATTATTTTCAGGTATTAAATGTTTGTTTTCGAAATGCTTGCTAGAAAACCCGTGTGATGGATTTGGTATAGGAGGGTCATGGAGGAGGTGGACTGAGGCTGATACTGCCATGGGAGCTGAGATAATCACGCTCAGAAAGGAAGGACCTATAGGCCTCATCATTCAAAGGGAAAAATGATCTTCCCTGGTGCTATACTAAGGAAGATAGTTTATTTCTGTTAAATAATAAGTTTCTAGGGAATTTGAGTAATTATATATGAAGTTTGTGAGCACATTTCTACTCTTGCTCTAAAATGTGAATTCCCTTTCTGACTCCTGGTTCATCTCTGCCTGGCAGGTTGCAAAGACAGTTGCACAGAGGCTCAACACGGATCCAATGCTGCTCCAGTTCTTCAAGTCTCAAGGGTAAGTTGCACCCTCAGATCCACGGCATTAGGTTGTTACCACGTGCTTCCCATAGTTCATCAAAACATCTTGCAACTAATGTTAGCAAGTAGACACTTCACCTGACATGCCATTTCTTGCCTAGCTTCAGATTTAGAGTTGTCACCACTCATGTCTTGACCGCATTACTCTGAGTTGTCAAAGTAATTGACAGTCTCATCTAAAGCCAGACTTACTCTAGAAACATCATCAGTGCATCTCCATATGTCCAGCTGGGCCGGTCCCCACCAGGTTTCTGAGAGCATCCAAGTGTGACAGCCAGGGAAGCTTAGGGCATGGGAAACAGGGATGTAAGGTCCAACCCTATGTCAGGTCCAGATTTCGTGTTTAGGTGTAAGGCCAGTTGTTTGATTTAATGCTTACTCATAGGTGTTTGTTTTAGGCAAATAAACAAGTCAATTATTTATATGCTGTTTTCTTGTGTAGTTATAGGGATGGCCCAGGTAATCCACTTAGACATAATTATGAAGGGACTTTAAGAGATCTTCTACAGTTCTTCAAGCCTAGACAACCTAAGAAACTTTACTATCAGCAGGTATGAGTCCAAATTAATGTAACTGTGGGTGATAAAGAGAAGGCTGGGGTTTATGTGGAAATATATCTAAAGTGAATCTCATCTTTTCTTAATAGCTTAAGATGAAAATCACAGACTTTGAGAACAGACGGAGTTTTAAATGTATATGGTTAAACAGCCAATTTAGGGAAGAGGTAAGTTTTGTTTAAATTAACTGAGTATTGCTTGCTTAATAGGTTCCAGTATAACCTCAGATCTTATACTAAAATAACAAAAGTAAAGCACATTTTAAATGATAGCAGGTATTAGATGTCCCCTGGGCCTCAGTCTTCCCTCTTCCTGCCTGGTACAACCTTCTGAGGCCTTTTAGGGTGAATGGCAGTGTTGAGCTAACAGAACCCTCCAGTAATCCTTTTCTTACTGGTTGGGAAGTGTTGATGCTTTTAGACACTGCTTCTTAGCCCAGGGCTAAGTATCCTTCTCAAACTTGAGACTAGGTGTGAATGGGCCTGGCAGGCCTGTGGTTAGAGCCCACTCTGACTGTGCACACGCGGCCAGTGCAGGCTGCTCGGTGTAAGTGCTTGCTCCAGACGGAGGATGTGCACACTCATACCTTCAGGTGGTTCTTCTAGAAAGTCTGTGCCCCCTTGGATGCCAAGTCATTCAAACCAGTGTTGAAGATTTGAGACATAATTGGCCTCTCCTGTGTAGAGTTGGTCAGGCTGCAGCCCACAGAGTGTGTAAGTCTGTTTATCTGGACCAGCTTGGCTTTCTCTCTGCACTGAGAAACGGGAAGGCTCTTAAAGGGCCCTTCAGGGGATCCTGGCCCAAGAAGCTGTTCTACAAATGGCAAGATTTGCACATGCAGTGTTTGTCTGTAGAAATCAGTCTTTGCATCCTGACTTGCCAATGCTGGGTCGCTCCTAGGTTGACACTGGTTAGCCAGCCCGGAATGAACTCGCAGCTGAGAGACCGGCAGGTGGGGACGTACATGTGGACATGGTGGGCCAGTCGGAGACAATTGAGAATAAAACTGGCTGCAGCTTTTCCTACTTCCAGTTTTTATTGCAGGCCTTTGGTTTTCTTTAAAGTGCTTATTTCATCTTTTTATTACTTAGGAAATAACACTATATCCAGACAAGCACGGGTGTGTCCGGGACCTCTTAGAAGAATGTAAAAAGGCCGTAGAGCTCGGGGAGAAAGCATCAGGGAAACTCAGGCAAGTATTTCTGGAGCCCAAAGGAAGGAATGCATTCCTCCTCCACCCGCCACACTGCTGTTGCATTGGTGGGAATGAGCACAGTCAGGGTCCCCGCTGGGTCCCTGTATGTCCTGGCCACACCTGGAGAGAAGCCAGTCTTTTGGAGAGGCACTTTACAGTGAAGCCATTCTCCTTTCCCTGTATCTACTAATAATAATTAGCTATAGAAAAAAGGTGAGATTCAGGCAGAAAAGCCAAGCAGAGGAAGAATATGAATCAAATTGATCAGCTGAAGCTGGAAGAAGTATCCCTTGATTGCATGTGGGAAATTGGGTTATTGGATCTGGTCAGCCAGTTTGCAGGCCTAGAAAGGAGTATCTGGTTTACGTTGAGTGTTTATTTCAAGAGCTTGGTGATCTTGTTACCACTGCTTTCGAGTCAGCTTGGAGGAAAAATAATCTTTAGGGCTATATGGTTTCCAGTATGCTTTCTCTGTAATTTTAATAAAACATTGAGACCCTGATGTATTGTCTAAAGAGTAAGTGAGGAAAACATCCGGTCCTGTTCTTTTACCTTGAGTTGCTTTTGGGAAAGGCTCCTGCATAGGAGCCTGGCCTCCCTTGAGCCTTGTGCCCTGTGTGGCTCCTTGCACTGAGTCCGTCTGAGCCCTTTGCTGTCATGCTCAGAGTGCACCACCTGGCCTGCGTTCTGTCTGCTTCCCACAGGTATCTGCTGACACTTCAAACACTCTTAAAAATAAAAGGACAAGCACATATTGTGGTAGCATTATGGATACAATTTGTCTTCTAGAAAACTATTCATTTGTTGCTACTGTTTTATTTTTACATGGATGTATGCACTTCACTTTCTTGCCCTTGTTTTTTTTTTTTTTTCAGGCTGCTAGAAATTGTAAGCTACAAAATAATTGGTGTGCATCAAGAAGATGAACTATTAGAATGTTTATCTCCTGCAACAAGTAGAACGTTTCGAATAGAGGTAACTGTCCCCTTGTTGGCAGAGAACTTGTGAACCCTTGAGGTGAGCCTGGGCCTATCTGCTGCCCTCCTGAATCTACAACAGTTAAGTTTGTGTTTATATACTGATAGTCGAGGTGTTTTCTGAGGATAATTTTTTTCTTCCATACTTTAAGGAATGTTTTATGATGAAGTGTATACAACATAAAATTTACCATTTTAATCATTTTTAACCGTACCATTCTGGGGCATCAAGTACGTTCACAATGCCATGCAGCTGTCTTTTCTACTTCAGAACTTTTCCATCTTCCCAAACTGGACCAGTCCACCTTTCCTCTGTCCCCTGGTAACCACCATTCTACTTTGATTTTGAATATGACAACTCTTGGGGTGCCTCATGAGTGTAATCTTGTAATGTTTGTCTATAGAAATTAATCTTTAGGGGCCGAGCACAGTGGCTCACACCTGTAATCCCAGCCCTCTGGGATGCCGAGGCAGTTGGATCTCTCCATCTCCTAGGAATTCAAGACCAGCCTGAACAAGAACAGAACCCCATCTCCACTAAAAAAAAAAAAGTGTGTGTGTGTATGTGTATGTTTAAATGTATATAAACTAGCTGCATGTTGTGGCAAGTGCCTATAGTCCCAGCTGCTCAGGAGGCTGAGGAAAGAGAATCACTTAAGCCTAAGAGTTTGAGGTTACTATAGCTATGACATCATGGCACTCTACTCAGGGCAAGAGAGTGAGACTTTGTCTCAGGAAAAAAAAGAAAGAAAGAAATTAATCTTCAGTATGGGCCACCAAGCAAATCTAGGCAGGTCCTACGGATCATTTTGAGTTTAGAGCTGTTGACATTGCCACAGTAACTGGAATAATACATTATTTGGTCTCTACATGCTCATTTTTTTTTTTTTTTTTTTGAGGCAGAGCCTCAAGCT
>CAUYRH010140677.1:0-28783 GCA_963574655.1 Perodicticus potto
CTCTTATTGCCCACGAGCATGATAACAATGTTACTGTCAGCATGATCTCTCAGTTCTTTCAGCCATCGCTCTACATTCTCATATGTGAGATGTTTAGCAATGTCATAAACCAATAAGGCACCTACAGCTCCACGATAGTATGCTGATGTTATAGCTCGGTATCGTTCTTGGCCTGCTGTGTCCCATATCTGTGCCTTTATTGTTTTCCCATCAACCTGGATGCTTCTTGTTGCAAACTACTCCAATAGTGCTCTTGCTTTCCAAATTAAACTCATTTCGAGTAAATCAAGACAGGAGATTACTCTTTCCAACACCAGAATCTCCAATAAGGACAACTTTAAAGAGGTAGTCGTATTCGTCGTCGCGGGCGCCCACCAACATTGGTATTTTAAAGGGGATTGCATTGAATCTGTAAATCACTTTTGATAATATAGCCACTTTCGCAATGTTCATTCTGCCCATCCCTGAGCATGATGGCTCTTTTCATGCGTTTACATCCTCTGTCATTTCTTTCTTCTGCGTTTCATAGTTTTCCCTATACAGGTCTTTCACTTCTTCAGTTAAATGTACTCCTTCTTCAGTTAAATGTTTCATTGTTCCTACCGAGAAAGGTATTTCTTCTTTTATTTGATTTTCAGCTGAACTGTTCTTTGCACATATGAATGTCAGAGTTTGGTGAAAGTCATAGGAAACTGAACATGTATGAAGAATTCAAAAGCACAGCTAGAACGATAGAACGATGCTGAGTCAAGCAGATCGTGGGAGTAGAGATTGTGGTCACCAAACTCTGACCTTCACCTTCCTTGTCTATTACTTCCCTTCCCCCATCATTACCTTCTTTGGGAAGAAAGTAATGGGAAGAAAACCTACACTCTTATTTCCTCAGAATCCCATGTGCCCCTGTACCCTTAGCATGCCTTTACCCTCTTTTTTATCCCCAATCTTCACAATGATTGTTGACACATGAGACATTAACTCTTTTTTATTCCATCTCCTTCTCTTTTCCCCTGCACTCCCTCTTCTGATAGTTCCATGAGTGGTAGAATTATCTGGGTAAACCACCTGGTCCTGGTGCTTTTATGTATATGGAATCTTTCAGAACCTTGTTTCTTTATTCTATGGATGTTGTTCTGTGTGTATGAACTGAGACTAATAAATGTCAATGGTAATGTGTATTTTCCCACACATTTCCATATTAATTGGCTGTGAATTGTAAAAATGGACCAAATCAATTGTCCTTTAAATGTGCAAATGAGTCCAATGATTTCCAACATAAATTATTGGGATCATGTTCTTCCTTTTTCTTGTATGTCCAGGAACACCCTCGCCAGGAGTAGCTCATTTTGGCTCTGACAACCTGTGGTAATATCCTTGAGGTTAAAACCATCTGCCTTGCTCTGAACATAGGATAGAGCAAGATGGTAACTGTCCCTTCCCAAAACTAATTCCCAAAGAGGTAATAAAACTTCACCCACAAACAACAATGCTATATTAAAGATTCACAGCAACATCCTGACCTGAGTCCTCCAAAGTTCACTGACAAAGGACAAAGAAGCTTCACAACCTACTCAGACTCTCAGTGACAACCATGTGTCTGGGATCTTCAGCTGCCTCTTGTAACTCACTTCTCTTCTGAACCAACCAGGAGCCTAAATTATCATCACTTAAAATAGTTTTGTAGGACATCAGTCTAATATCTTCTCAGTGTGGTGGCTTTCCGAATAAATGTGACTTTCCTTGCCCCAACCACTTGTGTCTTGCCTGGCTGTCCTACAGCAAGTGGGACTTGAACAAGATTACACTATTCATAACTTAAAGTATGGTGCTACTCAGTAAAATTAAGATTAGAAAAGAACTAAATTTGGGTAGAA
Source organism: Perodicticus potto (assembly GCA_963574655.1). Lineage (NCBI taxonomy): Eukaryota > Metazoa > Chordata > Mammalia > Primates > Lorisidae > Perodicticus > Perodicticus potto. Next base: position 1,872 of record CAUYRH010140677.1, read on the forward strand.
AATCTTTTCAGGGAGACAAAGAATACAATGTGACATACAAATTTCACTACCAATCCCTCATGTGACAGACCTCAGTAATTCCTGCTCTCTCCTGTGAGACTTGGCCTGCTTCCAAGGATCATGAAAAGTATAGAGCTTCTTGAAAGTAAGTGCTCCAAATTCTCTTAGGGGATGCTAGCTGGAAATGTGTAATTGTTTTTTAATAACTGGCAACTGGGAAAATGTTTGCAGAATTATTTCAGCTCCCACAGCTGCACACCCATGACTGGTCCAGGTGAAATGATAATTGCACCTCTGAGGATAGGTGAGGTCACTGAAGCACAAACCATATCTAGGGTCTGGCTGCCTCCCTGCCACACAGGTACTGGCTTGGAGTGATCATCACACTGAGTTCATCATCCTGGCAACAAGAAGACTCTAGGTCAGTATTTTCTATTTCAGTATGAGGGGCAGGGTCTGTAAGGAAAAACCCAGACCAAGAGTGTGCCTAAATGATGGTATTGGAGGAAGGGACTATACTGGATGGAAGCTGGTTGAATGTCTTGGCCACTCATGAAATGGATGAATTTTGTGGGGACTAGATGTAGCTGGTAAAAATTAATTCTTCTCCTAGACCCTGCACCAGTTATTGGTGGTGCCTGATTTGGTTAATGAGCCTCATTGGCAGGGATTTTTACTGTTTAATCAAATCATAATGAAACCAGATGTTCAAAGTGATTAAAGATGTCACTCTAAAAGGGTAAAAATTTTTGGCTCAGTGCCTGTAGCTCAGCGGCTAGGGGACCAGCCACACACACCAGACCTGGCAGGTTCGAATCCAGACCAGGCCTGCCAAACAAAAATGACAACCAAAAAATAGCCGGGTGCAGTGCCTGTGGCTGAGGGAGTAGGGCCCCAGTCCCATGTACCAAGAGTGGTGGCCTTGAACCTGGCCTAAGCCAAAAATGCAACAAAAACAAAAAAAATAGCCAGGCATTCTGGCAGGCACTTATAGTCCCAGCTACTTGGGAGGCTGAAGCAAGAGAATCACGTAAGCCCAAGAGTTTGAGGTTGCAATGAGCTGTGACGCCATGGCTCTCTACTCAGGGTGACAACTTGAGTCTCTATCTCAAGAAATAAATAAATAAATAAAAATAAATAAAAACTTTCAGTTAGAAGAATAATGTCTTCTGTCTAATTATTATGGTGACTACATTTCAAAATACTATATTGTTTACTTGAAAACATAAAAAGAGAAGATTTATTTATTTATTAATTTTTTAAAATACATGTATTTTATTATTCTTCATTACATTATTTCCCCCACCCCCACCCCCAGTGGTAAGACAGAATTTATTTACAGAAAAGAATACAGAAAACACTAAAGCTCCTGGTAGAGGGAGAGAATTCAAGTGCGGAGAGAGAAGCTCTCTCCGTTCCAAAAGAGAAGATTTAAATATCTGTGACTCAGTCCCCTGGCACAATAACTGTGGATGATGATAGATTTGTTACTAATTTGACTATGGTAATTAGCCACAATGGGTATGAACGTGAAATAATCATGCTGTGGACCTTGAATACATACAATTTCAAGATAAGATTTTCATATCTTAAAATTAAATTTTGGAAAATAATTTTCTTTCCAAAATAAAATAGAGATCTATAAAATAAATACTTATAGCTACATGAATACAAATTTAAGACGTTAATATGCCCTTCATTCTACCTTCAAGGAATCACAGGCCAAATGTTCAGGTTTCTTAGAGATTTGCCTGTAATCCCTTCAGACTCCCAATAAAGTGTAAGAGGAACTTGAAGGGATCACATGATCCTATGTGGAGAGTGTATTTGAATGGCAGTGACTTGAATAAAAATATTTACTCTAACTCTGGGTATAGCATGCAATTAATGGAAAGAGTAACTGTGTCTGTACTGAAAATATTTGTAGTCTGGAGAATATGGTGAGGCTGTCTGTCTTATTAATGTTAAGGAAGAAACATTTAAGGAAAGTTAACATAATAATTTTGGCTTTTGACAGCAGTTGTCAGGATTATGTCACTCATTGAAAAATATTCTCACTAATGAGCACAGTTGTACCCACTGTTGTAGGAATGAGACAGAGGAGACTCCAGGCATGCTCAGGAGTTATATGGGAAATCTCTGTAGCCTACATTGTATTTTGTGGTGAAGATAACATTTCTGTACATAATAGAGTTAATTAAAAATATATACTCTGAAAAGAAAACAAAATTTGCTCTTTCATTTTCTTAAATGGACAAAATTTTGTGTCTTATATATTGCTTTTTTGCCATAAAACTTCTCCATTAATATTCACATATCTCACTACATTGCTAACAGTTTTAATATCTATGTGCTAAGTGTCTGTTAACTTAGATATTAATAAATACATCTGTATGTGATCTAAAATTAATAACTTTGTTTCTACTCAGCACTATTTTATTATGTATTGTATTTCATGTCCCAAGTTTAGTGCATGACAAGGGATTATTCAATAATTAGTAATTAGGTGCTGTTGTGCTTGTGTTCATGTGACAAAATCCTAAAAGTTCTCCTAAAACTGTCCTAATATCAACCCATTATTGCATTCACTACACATAATTTGTAATGAGACCAGTCACTGCAGTATTATTTTGCCATCAGGCCATCACATTTATTGAGATATCTAAAACATTTCCAACAATTGAAATAGTCTTTAAAATAAATCTTTATAAATTAATGGAAACTTGTTCCAACCCAGTGGACACTTTATCACCAGTCTAAAAGAAAACAACAGTGCATAAAAACAAATCTGAATATATATCTGAGTTATGTGGGAAAAATCCAAAACTACCCATTTAGGAGATGCTATGGCTTTAGTACACTTTCATGTTTTGAAACATCCAGCCAGTGAAAGACCCGTGCTATCCCTAACCAGCATTCTAATTTAGGCAAATATTGAACTTCTGGATGCTTGAGTTTTCCCATCTTTATAAGTAAAATTAAAGTCCTACCTGCTTCCTGCCTTGTAATGAATGAAGAGTTTCCATTGTCACTGCTCTCATAGCACAGATTTCGATATTATTTATTGGCTCTCAAAGTTTATATTCAAGTTTTGAGAGCCTCTTAGTAAAACAAAGACCTGAAGACACACTTTTCAGGGGAAGGACTGGCATCTTGATGATGAGTTTGCATCATCCATGTAGCCCTGCCTCATCTTCCCCTGCAGGGTCCTCTGGCTCAGAAGGCTTCACTGGCAGGATGGCTGCCAGTCATGTGGCAATAGGAGTCATCTTCTTATCACAGACTGTGGTGGGAATTCTAGGGAATCTCTCTCTACTTTACCAGTATCTCCCACGTGGCTTCTATGGATACAAGATGCGATTCACAGACACTTTCATTAAGCACTTGACTGTAGCCAACCTCTGCCTCCTCCTCTTTCAAGGAGTGCCCCAGACAATGGCAGCTTTGGGGTTGCAAGATTTCCTCAGTGACTTTGGATGCAAACTTCTTTTCTATCTTCACAGAGTGGGCAGAGGCGTGTCCATTGGCAGCACCAGCCTGTTGAGTGTCTTTCAGGCCATCATGATCAGCCCCAGGAACTACAGGTTGGCAGAGCTTAAAGGAAAAGCTCCCAAGTACGCTGGCCCCTCCATATGCCTGAGCTGGATCCTGTGCATGCTTGTAAATAGCATCTTTCTTATGTTCCTAACTGGAAAATTGAACAAAACAAACTTCACAAGTCACAAAAATTTTGTGTACTGTTCTAGTATTCGTCAGGAAAAAACCAGCAACATAATGTATGTAGCTCTGCTTTTCATCCCTGATGTTTTCTGTCTGGGCCTCATGCTCTGGGCCAGCAGCTTCATGGTTTCTGTCCTGTACAGACACAAGGAGAAGATGAGACACATTCATAGGACCAATGTCTCCTCCAGATCATCTCCTGAATCTAAAGCTACTAAAACCATCCTTCTCTTGGTGAACACCTTTGTTTGTTTTTACACCCTCTCTTGCATCTTTCAAGTTTGTGTGGGTCTCACTGATTACCCCAGCTTGTTCTTGGTGAGCTCTGGTTGGATAGCTGCCGGGTGTTTCCCATCTGTCAGCCCCTTTCTGCTCATGAGCTGTGATTCCAGTGTGTCTAGGCACTGTGTTGTCTGGATAAGGAATCAGAAACCCCCGATTTTATAAGAAATATGTAAATGATTAGCTTTAGCTCACTGTTCAGGATTTTATTTCCTCTTCCCACAGAATTGTCATGCCATTGTAAAACATTCAGATTAAACAGGAGTGGATGGGGAAGCCAGGGTGGCTCACATCTGTAATCCTAGCACTCTGGGAGGCCTAGGCAGGTCAAGAGCTTGAGCTCGTAGTTCAAGAACGGAATGAGCAAAAGTGAAACTCCATCTCTACCAAAAATAGCTAGTCACCATGGTGGGTACCTGTAGTGCCAGCTACTTGGGAGGGATGCTGAGGCAAGAGGAACTCTTGAGCCCCAGTTTCAATTTGTATGAGCTATGATGCCATGACTACCTAGAGTGACAGAATGAGACTCTGTCTCACAAAACAAAATAAAGGCAGTGGATATACACGGACATTTATTTGTGTGTTATAAATTTTTGCCTATGAACATTTGTCTCTGTGTGTGTGTGTATATAACAATCAGATTATGTTTATCATCTAATAAGATATAGCACTGAAATGCTTCAAGTAGGAATTGTAAATTTTACATAAAAAATAACACTACTTTTCAAAAATCACAAAGTGCTTTAACATGAAATTGTATTCATTTTGTACATGTTTTTATTAGGAGGTTAACTTGCCATTACTTTATTAACTAAGAAAAATTCAGTTTTCTTCAGTAGTAAGTGTGACAATTGATATCTCTGATATTTCATTCTGACCCTTCTTATTTTCTTTGTATTGTGAAGGTATATCCTCCTCCATTCAAAAACACATGTTGCCTTGTGATTATTATTCAAATTGATTTTAAACCATTTTTTTGGAAACCATAAATGAGTGAAATGTTCATGTTATTTTCAAATGTGAGCTCCATCGTGTAACCAGTGCAGTGCAGACAGCTCAAAACATCCACAAAATGTTTGGGAAGGATGTGACTAATGAACACTCAATATGTGAGTGGTTTGGGGAGTTTTGTTCTGAGATTTTAATTGTGAAAATGAACCACATGAATGACCTGAAACCAGAGCAATGTGTGAATTAGCAGCAAGGTTTGATGTTATTATTACATCAATATTGATTCATTTGAAACAAACAAGCAAGGTAAAGAAGATGGATAGATGGCTCCACATACATTCAATGAGCATCAGAGAAGGAATCATTCCAAATTTGCCTTGTTAATCTGTCACTACATAAAGGTGAACCATTTCCGCATCTTACTGTTCCATATGATAATCAATGGATTCCTTATTTCCATACGTGCACATACATGTTGATCAACTAGTTCCAATTCAGTATTGGAAACATGTGGTTGGTGGTTTTCCATTCTTGTGGCACTTCAGGTAGAAGAATGGGCTCCACGTCCCTCCTTCCCAACTCTCCCCTCACCTTTATCTTTCACTTACATGCCTCCTTCCTTCTGTCCCATCCTAAATATGTAGACATCTACTGAACCCCCACACTAACCTTTTCTACTTCTACCACAGCCCCCTTGCATTTTTGAAGTCCATCATCTGTGGGGCTATTCCAGGGATCTCAGTGTGACCCTTCTGATCTCCCATCACATCTGCAAACCCAGTCACTCACCTTCCCATCCCCTGTGTCTAATCCCAATTTCAATCCCTCAGGCCATCTCCATGTCCCCTATGTTTCACACTATGTATATCCCCCCCCACACACACAACTCTCAAGTATCTGCATTTCCAGATTAACACATCCAATCCTGTATCCTGCCTCTTTCTTCTGTGCTCTGAAGCTCACCCATGTTTATTGCCTCCCTGTTCCCTCATTGTCCTGTGCTTATTTGCCTTGCTCCTCCATGTCCTGTCCCTACACTCTATACCTTCTGTGGACCACACTCTTTACTTCCAGGATCTACTTAACCCTTCCTTGTCCCAGCTACGCTTCTGAATTCTTCATAGACAGTCAGGTTCCTATCACTCTCACCAAACTCTGACCTTTACCTTTTTATCTATTACCTCCCTACCTCATCATTTCCTTCTTTGGGATGAAAACCTGAACCCATATTGCCCCAGAATCCCATGTGCCCTTAGCATCCCTGAACAACTTACCCCTTTGACCCCCTAGTCTACACAATGATTGTTGACACAACTGGAGCATTTAACACTTTTTTATCCATCTGCTTCTCTTTTCCCCTTTATTCCCTACTCCCACCCTCCCTGGATCTCTGACCACTATTTTACCCCTATGTCCTTCACATCCTGTGTTCTCTTTCTTCCCTCCTTCCTCTCACAGCCATGCACTGTCTCTGCTCAAAACCCCCATTTCAATTTCTCCACTTTGACTCATGAGCTAAGGAGGTACTAACAACACCAATTTGATTTTTTATTTCAGATTGATTTGAGGGTACAAATATTTAGGTTACATTGTTTTCTTTCCAAGGTAAAGTTCAAGTTGTAGTTGAGCCCTTCACCCAGGGGGCATGCTGAACACCCTCAGGATGTGCACATTTGGTGAGATCTTGCCAGTCATCCTCCCCCCTTTCCCTTTTTCTCTCCTCCTCCTCCCCCCTCCCACTTGCTATATTATATAGCATTTTTTCTTTCAAGTGCGTATATACTTGTCTATTGGTTTTTTATTAGCAGTGAGTACATTGAACACTTTTTTCACTTTTTTTATTAAATCATAACTGTGTACAATTATATGGTACAATGTGCTGATTTGATATACAATGTACAATGTACAAACTGATTCACACAGACATCATCTCACTTATTTGTTCTGGTAAGACATTTAGACTATACTCTTAGACTACACTCTTAGTAGTTTTGAAATGTACCTTATGCACAATAGGTGAGGTCCCACCAAAATACTATCCCTCCTCCCGTTCTCCTCCCTTCTCTTCTACTTCCTCTCCCCTCCTTCTGTCTGGACTATAGTTGTGTTTTATCATTCATATGAATGTGTAGGTGATGACATATTGGTTTCATAATAGTACTGAGTACATTGGATACTTTGTTTTTCTTTCTCGAGTGGAGTGCCTCTGTGTATGTGTGAGTACATGCAGGCCTTCCATGCATCTCTGTGGAAATGTGTAAATCAATTTCTGTGTGTGTGTTTGCATGGGTGTGGTGTCCATGATCCTCCATTTTGGCACTAGTTCCTGAGTGGAAAATTATGAAAGATTGGATAGTGTACCTGCATTAAATTGTGGAATTGCTTATAAGAAAAACCAAAGAACCAATTTCGACTCCCCTTTATGTTTCTCAATTGTAAATGCAGGCAGCACCGGGTGGAACAGAAGTCATTCTGTGAGGCAGTGATGACAGCAGTGGTGAGATGATTAACAACAAGTTTGATGCCTTGAAAGATGATGATAATGACCACGATGGTCAGAATGGAGAAAACAGCACACAGAAAGATGGAGAGAAGGAAAAAAAGAGAATGAGACAAGAATCAGGACAGCAGCAAATGGAAGGCTGTTGTCCGTGAACAGTAGAGCATCCCTTGTAGCACAACTACACTTTCTGGGCCTCCAGGAGAATCCTGGCTGTTCTACCAGCTCACAGGTCTGTGAACAGAATATAAAACAGATTGGCACCTTTGCATTTGTGCAGCAGATCTGGAGATTTTATAGGCACATGGTATGCCCCGGAGCTGGTAGACCACAGTGACTTCCATTTAACCTATGTGGGAGGATGATGCAAATAAAAATGGTAGCAAAGAGAAAGTGCTGGGTGAGTATTTTCTATTTCAGTCCGAGGGGTAGAGACTGTTAGGAAAACCCCAGACTGAGAATCTGTTTAAGTGATGGTGTCAGATGAAGGGACTTTCCTACACAGCAGCTGGTCAAGTGTCTAAGACACTCAGGAAGGAGACAAAATTCATGGGAACTAGATGCCTCTCATAAAAAGAAATTGTTGTCTAAAACCCTGCACCAGTTCATGTTGCCCAATTTGCTTAATAAGCCTCACTGGCAGGGATTTTTGCTGTTTATTCTAAGTCATAATGAAATTTGATGTTTAAGGTGCTTAAGGATGTCATTCTGAAAGGATAAAAACTTTCAGTTAGAGGAAGAATAAGTTCTGGGGTCTAAAATATCATGGTGATTCTAGTTCACAGTACTATATTGTCTATTTGAAAATGCATAAAGAGAAGATTTAAGTGTTGCTAACTCAGTCCCCTGACACAGTAACTATGGGTGATGATGTGTTAATGAATTTGACTGTGCTAATTAGCCATAATGTATATGAATATTAAATCATCATATTGTATACCTGAATATATACAGTTTTATTTCTTAAAATGAAATGCCTGAAAATAATTTTCTTTACAAAGTAAAATAGAGGACTATAAAGGGCATATCTTTAGCCACACCTGAACAAACACAAATTTAAGAAGTCAAAGAAGTCACTGTGGTATTCATTCTACTTTCACAGAGTCACAGACTAAATGTTCAGGCTTCCTGGAGATTTGCATATCATCCCTTCACACTTCTAATAAAGAGTAAGACGAACTTGCACATATAACATAATCCTATGTGGACAGTGTATTTGAATGGCAGGGACTGGAATAGAAACATTTTCTCTAACTCCAGGTATGAGATCTAATAAATAAAGACAGTAACTGTGTCTGCACTGAAAATATTTTCAGACTAGAGAGTAGGGTAAGGCTGTCTTTATTATTAATGTTAAGGAAGAAACACTTCAGGAAGTCAATAATTTTGGGCTTTTTGACAGCAGATGTCTTGATTTTATCACCTTGTCACTTGTTTGTAAGTATTCTCATTAATTAGCACTGTGGTACCACACCCGTGCAGGGATGTGACGGTGGTGACTGTGAGCATACTCAGGGGTTATACGGGAAATCTCTCTGCTTTCCGTTCAGTTTTGCTGTAAAGTTAACACTGATGTCCACAATAAACTCTACTAAAAATAAATACTCTAATAACAAAATAAAATCTACTCTTCCAGTTTCTCAAATGCACAAGTTTTCATGTCTTATATGTTCCTTTTCACCACAAACCTTCCCCTTTAATATCATTCACATATAACTACATTGCTAATAGTTTTGGTATCTGTTTAATATGTATGTGTGTAGGAATTTTGGAATTAATAAAAAGATAAGTATGTTATGTAAAATTAATAATAACATTTTTCTACTCTTCACTATTTTATTTTATATTTTTATTAAGTCATAGCTGTGTACATTAATGCAATTACACAATGTGCTGGTTTTATAGACCATTTGAAATATTTTCATCAAACTGGTTAACATAGCCTTCACCGCATTTTCTTAGTTATTGTGTTAAGACATTTACACTCTACACTTAGTAAATTTAACATGTACCCTTTTAAAATGCACCGTAGTTGTATTTCCACCAATTGCCCTCTCTCCACCCATCCTCTCCTCTTTTCTCTTCTTCTTGGGCTATAATTGGTTTCATAGTAGGGCTGAGTTCATTGGATACTTTTTCTTCCATTGTTGAGATACTTTGCTAAGAAGAATATGTTCCAGCTCCATCCATGTAAACATGAAAAAGGTAAAGTCTCCATCTTTGTTTAAGGCTGCATAAGATTACATGGTGTGCATATACCCATATTTATTGATCCATTCATGTGTTGATGGGCACTTGGGCTTCTTCCATGACTTAGCAATTATGAATTGGGCTGCAATAAACATTCTGGTACAAATATCTTTCTTATAAAGTGACGTTTGGCCTTCTACCTAGTAAAGGAATCGAAGGATCGAATGGCAGGTCTATTTTTAGATCCCTAAGTGATCTCCAAACTTCTTTCCAAAAGGAATGTTGCATTCCCACCAGCATTGCAGAAGTCTTCCTGTTTCTCCACATCCAGGCCAACATCTCTGGTTTTGGGATTTTGTGATGTGGGCTAATCTTACTGGGGTTAGATGGTATCTCAAAGTGGTTTTGATTTGCATTTCTCTGATGATTAAGGATGATGAACATTTTTTCATGTGTCTGTAGGATTTGTGCTTGTCTTCTTCAGAGAAGTTTCTCTTCAAGTCCCTTGCCCACCCTGAGATGGGATCGCTTGTTCTTTTCTTGCTAATATGATTGAGTTCTCTGTGTATTCCGGTTATTAAACCTTTGTCAGAGAACTAACCTGCAAATATCTTCTCCCATTCTGAGTGTTGTCTGCTTGCTCTACTTACTGTGTTTTTGGTTGTGTCAAAGCTTTTTAGTTTGATCAGATCCCTTTAATGTGTTTTTGGTGTTGCTTCAATTGCCCAGGGAGGGCTTCCTCATAAAATATTTGCCCATACTGATTTCTTCAAGAGTTTTCCCTGTACTTTCTTCTAGTATTTTCATAGTTTCATGTTTTAAGTTTAAATCTTTAATCCAGTGAAAGTCTCTCTTAGTTAATGGTGAAAGGAGTGGGTCCAGTTTCAGTCTTCTACAGGTCATCAGCCCTTTCACCCAGCACCATTTCTTAAATACGGAATGTTTTCCCCACTGAATGTTTTTAATTGGCATATTAAAGATCAAATAACAATAAGTAGCTGGGTTCATCTCTTGGTTATCTATTATGTTCCATACATATGCCTCTCTGTTTTTGTGCCAGTACCATGATCACTATTGATTTATAGTATAATCTGAGGTCTAGTAGTGTGATTCCTCCTGCTTTGTTTTTATTTCTGAGTAATGTCTTGGCTATTCAGTGTTTTTTCTGATTCCATATAAAAGACAGTATTTTTCAAGATCTTTAAAGTATGAAAGTGGAGCTTTAATAGGGATTGTGTTAAAATTGTACATTGCTTTGGGTAATATGGGCATTTTAACAATGTTGATTCTTCCCAGCCATGAGCATGGCATGTTTTTCCATTTGTTAACATTATCAGCTATTTCTTTTCTTAGAGTTTCATAGTTCTCTTTGTAGAGATCTTTCACATCCTTTGTTGGGTTAGTTCCCAAATATTTCAACTTCTTTGGCACTACTGTCAATGGAATAGAGTCCTTGATTGTTTTTTCAGCTTGGCTATTGTTGATATATATAAAGGCTACAAATTTATGAGTGCTGATTTTGTAACCAGTGATACTGCTGTATTTCTTGATCACTTCTAAGAGTTTTGTAGTAGAATACCTGGTGTTTTCCAGATATACGATAATATCATCTGTGAAGTGGAAAATTTGATCTCCTCTGACCCTATATGAATACCCTTGATTGCCTTTTCTTGCCTAATTGTGATGGGTAGGACTTCCATTACAATGTTGAAAAGCAGTGGACACAATGGACAACTTTGCCTCGTTCCTGATCTGAGTGGAAATGATTTCAATTTAACTCTATTCAATACAATATTGGCTGTGGGTTTGCTGTAGATGGCCTCTTTCAGTTTAAGAAATGTCCCTTCTATACCCTTTTTCTTAAGTGTTCTGATCATGAGAGGATGCTGGATATTATCAAAGCTTTTTTTGCATCAATTAAGAGAATCATATGGTCTTTGTTTTTTAATTTGTTTATGTGATAAATTTTATGTATAGATTTACGCATATTAAACCAGCCTTGAGACCCTGGAATAACACCCACTTGGTCATGGTGTATAATTTTTTTGATGTGTTGCTGGTTTCTGTTTGTTAGGACGTTGTTGAATATTTTTGCATCAATATTCATTAGTGATATTGCTCTATAATTTTCTTTTCTTCTTGGGCCTTTTCCTGCTTTGGGGATCAAAGCGATGTTTGCTTCATAGAGTATGTTGGGTAGTATTTTTTTTTCTATATTTTGGAAAAGGTTGAGTAATATAGATACTAGTTCCTCTTTAAATGTTTAGTAGAATTCTGTTCTGAAGCCGTCTGTTCCTAGGCTTTTCTTTTTAGGGAGATTTTGCATAGTCAATGCTATTTCAGAACTTGTTATAGGCCCGTTCAATGTTTTCACTTCATTCTGGCTAAGTCTAGGAAGGTGGCATGCTTCCAAGTATTAATATATTTCCTTCAAATTTTCGTATTTCTGAGAATAGAGTTTCTTGTAATATTCATTAAGGATTTTTGAATTTCTGAGGAGTCTATTGATATTTCATCTTTCCCATTTCTGATTGATGTAATTAGAGATTTTACTCTTTTTTTCCTGGTTAGGCTAGCCAAAGATTTATCTATTTTATTGACCTTTTCAAAAAGCCACCTTTTAGATTTATTGATCTGTTGTATAATCCCTTTTGTTTTCAATTTCATTTAATTCTGCTCTAATTTTTGTTATTTCTTTTTTTTCTGGGCTTGGGATTGGAATGTTCTTCCTTTTTTGGTTGCTTGAGATGTCCCATTAAGTTGCTAACTTCCTCTCTTTCCGTTCTCTTGAGGAAGGCTTGCAGTGCTATAAATTTCCCTGTTGGGACTGCCTTTGTGGTGTCTCAGACATTCTGATAATTTATATCTTCATTATTGTTTTGTTCCAAAAATTTGGTAATTTCCTTCTTAATCTTGTCTATGACCCAACTATCATTCAGCATAAAGTTATTTAATTTCCATGTTTTTGTAGGAGTATGCAGATTCCTCTTGTTACTGAGTTCAACTTTTATTCCATGATGTTCTGAGAAAATGCAAGGGATAGTTTCTATTCTTTTAAATTTGCTGAGGTTAGACTTGTGACCTAAGATGTGATCAATTTTGGAGTTTGTTCCATGGGCTGATGAGAAGAATGTGTATTCAGTTTTGTTAGGATGAAATGTTCTGTAGATGTCTTTTAAACCTAATTGTTGAATGGTTAAATTTAAGTCTAAAATTTCTTTGCTTAGCTTATTTTTGGAGGATCTATCCAATACTGGCAAAGGTGCATTAAGATTTCCAACTATTATGGTGCTTGAGGAAATGAAGTTGCTCATGTCTGTTAGAGACTCTTTTATAAATTGAGGTGCATTCTGGTTGGGTCCATAGTAATTAAAATCTCATCATGTTGAGTGTTACCCTTAACAAATATGAAGTGACCATCCTTATCTTTCCTTACTTCTGTTAGTTTAAATCCTAATGTATCTGGGTATAAAATTGCAACACTTGCTTTTTTTCTGCTTTCCATTTGCCTGGAATATAGATGACAATCCCTTCACCCTGAGTCTATATTTATCTTCTAAGGTAAGATGAGATTCTTGTATGCAGCAGATATCTGGCCTGAGTTTTTGTATCCAGTCAGCCAACTTGTGCCTCTTTAGAGGACAAGTTAAACCATTCACATTAATTGAAAATATTGATAAGCCTGGTAGAATTTTGGATATCGAGTTTTTCGAAAGTCCAGTGGACATTTTTAATCCTTTTGCCACTGTGGAATTTGGAATTTAATCAAAATTTTCTGAGTGAGTTTACTTTTGTGGTAGAGGATTGCACCGATCATTTTGCAGGATAGTTTTGTGAATATCCTGGAGAGCTGGTTTGGTTATGGTAAATTTCTTCAACAAGTGTATGTCATTAAAGAATTTAGTTTCTCCATCATAAATGAAACTAAGTTTAGCAGAATACAGGATCCTGGGTTGAAAATTATTTTGTCTTTGGAGATTAAAAGTCAATGAACACCCTCTTCTAGCTTGAAAGTTTTCAGCAGAGAGATCTGCAGTCATTGTAATATTCTTCCCCTTGCAGGTCATGGTTTTCTTAAGTTTGGTTGCTTGCAGAATTTTCTCCCTCTTATTAACCTTGGCGAAGTTAATTATAATGTATGTGTGTGTGATGTCTTATTCAGATTGAGTCTTGATGGGGTTCTGAAACTGTCTGCTATCTGAATTTCAGAATCTCTTGGCATGTCTGGCAAGTTCTCTTTGATTATTTCATGGAGTAGAGCATCTGGGTCTTCCAAAGCCACCTCAGTGCCTTCTGGAATTCCTATAAAGTGAATAGAAGTTTTCTTTTCTTTTCTTTTCTTTTTTTTTTTTGAGACAGAGCCTCAAGCTGTCACCCTGGATAGAGTGCCATGGCATCACAGCTCACAGCAACCTCCAATTTCTGGGCTCAAGCGAGTCTCCTGCCTCCACCTCCCAAGTAGCTGCGACTTTAGGTGCCTACCACAACACCGGCCATTTTTTGGTTGCAGCCGTCATTGTTGTTTGGCGGGCCGGGATGGATTCAAACCCGCCAGCTCAGGTGTACGTGACTGGCACCTTAGCTGCTTGAGCCATAGGCGCCAAGCCGTGAATAGTAGTTTTCTTCAAATTATCCCAGAGCTCTCTGGGAGAATGATCCATTTTTGCTCTCCACTTCTCTTCCTCTTTCAGCATTTGGGAGCATTCAAAAGCTTTGTCTTCAATGTCAGAAATCCATTCTTTTGTCTGCTCCATTCTGTTACTAAGGGTTTCTACTGTATTTCTCAGATCTTTGAAGGCTGCAACTTCTTTTCTCGATGTGTCAAAATGTTTGGTGATTTTATCTTTGAATTCACTGAATTATTGGGACAACTTTTGAAATACCTCTTGAATTTCTAATTCCAACTTTACCTCTATTCTATTAATCTTTGCAATTCAAATTCTGTATTCAATTTCTGACATCTCAGCCATTTGTTTTTGAATGGGATCTTCTGGTGTATCTACCATGTCTTTCCTTGGAGGAGTTGATCTACTCTGATTATGCATGTTGCTGGAGTTTTTCCGCTGATTCTACCCCATGATTATTGTATTATTTTACACCATTGGCTAGATGAACAGATAAGGTGAAATTGGGTTGGGGGTTCCTGGAGTAGGGATTAACCAGATCTTTTCCCAAGAGGTGGGACTGGTGTCTGTACCTCTTCCCCTATAGCTTTGCAAAGGACCCATAGAGTGCTATGGCCTGAGACACTGGAGATCTGCTTAGTGTGTTGGGGCTAAGTGGCTCTGTTCTTTTTCAGCTGGTCTCTGTCCACTCCTAGTGAATCAGTAACTCTGGGTTGAAGTGTCATCTGTGTAGAAATACCAGCAACTATGTCACCATGTGCCCCATGGGAAACAACTGGAAAAGGAAAATCAAACCTTCCCACAACCACACACCCAGGCTATCACCTTGGATAGTCCTCAGATGATTGGCCCAAGAGTTCCAAATCAATTGTCCCAGTCAGCACCCAGTCTCAAGTGGGAGAGTTAAAAAGGTCTTCAGCAATTAGAATGCAGGAGTCTTCTGACAACTCGAGTATGACTCACTCCAGTGCTCTGTGGATTCAGAAGGACCCACCTAGCTAATGAATTAGTCCAGGAAGGTTGATGCCTCCTTCCCCACCTTGCACCTCTGTCACACCCAGTCACTGGTAACCCCACAGGACTGTGACCCAGTTCCCTCCAATGAGCAGATGCTCCAGGGCTTTGCCCCTGCCTGAATCACAGGGACATCTACTGTGTCTCCTCAGGCAGACCACTGCACTCTGCCACCAGCCAGCAGGGGGAGCTGAAACCTGAAAATCTCCAGTGCTTAATGGAAGCAGAGGTGGTTAACTCAGTTCCAGCCCCACCCCAGATTGATATTGCTGCCACTTATATTCTGGCAGAATTAGTGATTCTGTCCCAACTGTATTGCCTTGTGGGCCAGGCTCTGTTTAAGTTTATAGAAACTGTGACTCAGCCCCACCCTGGGCCAGTGTCATTGCACCAGTTCTCACAGAGCTGGCATCTCTGTCTCAGATGCACTCTGTGATGGGGTGGGCATGGTTAAAGCTCACATTCAGTTCTCAATTCTTGCTTCTTCCTGGGTTGGTGCAGTTGCCCCACCTACTTTTGTCTCAGCTATGATGCCCTGGGGGCCATGTGCTTCTTAGGCTCACTAAAGCAGCACTTCTGACTCAGCCCTGCCCTGGGAGTATGCTCTCTCTGCGCGTGAGTATTCTAGTCTCTGTCCCCACCAGCCCTGCCCAAGAAGATGCCTCCTCAGGGATACCCTCTACTCATGAGGCCTGCATTTCCATCCCAGATTTGTTCTTCCAGTGGCAGCCACCAGTTGCCAAGAGAGGCAAGGAGTGTCTCTCCAAAATATCCCCAGGGGTGTAAGCCTTATTGTTCCTGCCGCTTGTTCTGCTGCTTTGTGCCATGTGGCATGGCTTCTCCATCTCCCTCTCAGTCCACAGTCCTCTCTTTACCCCCATGTCACAAAATCAACACAGACTTACAACAGCCCATGCCTTGTCCACACCTCTTGAGAAAACTCCCCAGAATCTGAAAAACATGGGGAACAGGTTTCCAGTCCACAGGGTGAGAGTGGAGTGGGGTGCTGGGAGTTCAGAACTGCAGGTAGAGAATTTATACAGTTTTATGCCTGGTGGGAGAGTGCCAGTAGTGGTAGTGGGTCCTCCCTGGGGAAGGAGTTCTGGTTTTTAGAGGGGCTCTCCTGTGGGATAAAATAGGAGGATATCAGAACCCTGCTCGCTTATTAGTAGAAAGTATACTGTGAGACATTGTCATGGGGGAGGGGACTCCTATCTGCTTGGTGATGGATTTTATACCTATTGTTTGTTTCCTTGGGGTTGCAGCTTGCCTCAGCAGGGTTGATGTGCATTCTTCAACCTTCTCCCTTGTCTCAGCTCCAAACCATCAGCTTACTTGCTAAACTTCTGTCCATTAACTCTCCTGGTGGATGGGAACCTCTGGAAAGCTGGCACCAGTCAGCCATCTTGCCTCCACCCCCCTACACTATTTTATCATGTATTGTATTTCATGTACAAAGATGAGTATATGACAAAGGATTATTCAATAATTAATAATGCAGGTGTCATTTTGTTTGTGTTCATGTGACAAAATCCTAAAAGTTCTTCTAAAACTGTCACAGAATCAAACCATTATTGCATTTACTACACATAGTTTGTAATGGGACCAGACCCTGAAATATTTTGTTGTCATCAGGATATTATGTTTATTGAGATATTTAAAGGTTTTCTGGTAATTGATATAGTCCTTTAAAATAAATCTTTATAAATAAATGGAAAATTGTTCCAACCCAATGGATAATCATCACCAGTCTAAAAGAAAATAGCAGTGTGCTAAAATAAATCGAAATATATATCTGAGTTATGTGGGGAAAAAACCCCAAACTACCCATTTACATGATGGTACAGCTTCAGTGCATTTGTGTTTTTAAACATCAGCTATGGAGCCCACTCTGTCTGTAATCAGCATGTGAATTTAGAGAAATATTTAACCTCTCTGTGCCTAAGTTGTCCCTATCCTTACAAATAAAGTGACAGCTCTGCCTGCTTCTTCCATTGTGAGGAATGAAGAGGTTCCCTTATTACTGCCATCATAGCAGGAATTGACACATTATCATTATTATTATTATTTTGAGACAGAGTCTCAAGCTATTTCCCTGGGTAGAGTGCTGTGGCATCACAGCTTACAGCAACCTCTAACTCTTGGGCTTAAGCAATTCTCTTGTCTCAGTCTTCCAAGTTGCTGGGATTACAGGCACCTGCCACAACACTGGGCTCTTTTTCTTTTGTGTCAGTTGTCATTGTTGTTTATCTGGCCTGGACTGGGTTCAAATCCACCAGCCTTGGTGTATGTGGCTGGCGCCATTACCACTGTTATTATTATTTGCAGGTTTGGCCAGGGCTGGGTTTGAACCCACCACCTCTGGCATATGGGGCCAGCACTCTACTCCTTTGAGCCACAGACGCCCATAGATTGAAACATTATTAATGCTCAAAGTTTACACTTAACTACTGAGAGCCTCTTAGTAAAATAAAGGCATGAACACACACTTCTCAAACGAAGGAATGGTCAGAGGAGAGTAATGCTGTAAGCTGGCATCATCCAGATGGCCCCTGCTTCATCTTCCCCTGCAGGAGGCTCTCCTCCCGGTATGGCTGCCAGTGATGTGGCAATAGGAGCCATCTTCTTATCACAGAATGTGGTGGGAATTCTAGGGAATCTCTCTCTACTTTACCAGTATCTGCCACTGGGCTTCTCTGGATACAGGATGCGGTTCACAGACATGTTCATTAAGCACTTGAGTGTAGCCAACCTCTGCGTCCTTCTCTGTCAGTGCCCCAGACAATGGCAGCCTCGGGGATGCAAGATTTCCTCAGTGACTTTGGATGCAAATTTCTTTTCTATCTTCACAGAGTGGGCAGAGGAGTGTCCATTAGCAGCACCAGTCTGTTGAGTGTGTTCCAGGCCATCACAATCAGCCCCAGGAACTCCAGGTTGACAGAGCTTAAAGCAAAAGCTCCCAAGTACACTAGCTCCTCCATATGCCTGAGCTGGATCCTGTGCATGCTTGTAAATAGCATTGTTCCCATGTTCATGATTGGAAAATGGAGCAACGTAAATTTCACAAGCTATAAAGATTATGGATACTGTTCTGCTATTCGTCACAACAAAACCAGTGACATAATGTATGCAGCTCTGCTTTCCATCTCTGATGTTTTCTGTCTGGGCCTTATGCTCTGGGCCAGCAGCTTCATGGTTTATGTCCTATACAAGCACAAGGAGAAGATGAGCCAGATTCATAAGACCAATATCTCATCCAGTTCATCTCCTGAGTTCAAAGCTACTAAAACCATATTTCTCCTGGTGAGCACCTTTGTATGTTTTTTCACCCTCTCTTGCATCTTTCAAGTTTTTTCTGGTTCTCAGTGATTACCCTAGTTTGTTCTTGGTGAGCACTGGTGGGATAGCTGCTGGGTGTTTCCCAGCTGTCAGCCCCTTTCTGCTCCTGAGCTATGATTCAAGTGTGTCCAGGCATTGTCTTGCCTGGATAAGGAATCAAAAACCTCCGTATTTTATAAGAAATGTGTAAATGGGTGGCACCCATATTGCAGTGGGTAGGGCACCGACCACATACTGGCAGGTTTGAACTCGGCCTGGGTCATCTAAAACAACAATGACAACTGCAACAACAAAAAAATAGCCAGGTGTTGTGGGGGCACCTGTAGTCCCAGCTACTTGGAAAATTGAGGCAAGAGAATAGCTTAAGCCCAAGAGTCTGGGGCTGCTGTGAGCTGTGATGCCCTGGCACCCTACCAAGGGCAACAACTTGAGACTTGATCTCAAAAATAAGAGAGAAAAGTAAAGAAAAGAAAAAAACAGAAAAAAGAAATGAATAAATGATTATCTTCAGCTCAGTGTTGAGGTCTTTATTTCCTCTTCCCCACAGAATTGTATGTGCTGTCGTAAAATAGTCATATTAAAAAGGAATGATTATCTACCCACATATGTTTGTTTGTTACTAATATTTGTATGTGACCATTTGTCCATGGGTGTACGTAACAATCAGATTATGTTTATTGTTGACCAGGTAATAACACTAAAACATTACACACAAGAACTGTAAATTTTGGATTAAAAATAAGACTAATTTCAACAATGTCAAACTACTTTAACATAAAATCTCTTTTATTTTATGTATTTTTGTGCTGATTGATTGAATTGTCATTAGCGGACGGTGCCTGTGGCTCAAAGGAGTAAGGTGCTTGGCACCATATGCCGGAGGTGGTGGGTTCAAACCCAGCCCCGGCCAAAAACTGCAAAAAAAAAAAAAAATGAATTGTCATTACCTTATTAACTAAGAAATATTTAATTTCCTTAAGTAGTGTGACAGTTGATGTCTCTGATATTTCATTCTGACACTTTTTGTTTTATTTGTATTGTGAAGGTACATCCTCCTATATTCAAATACATGTTTTGGCTTGTCATTATCATTCAAATGGTTTTGAGAGTAATTTTTGAGAAATCAAAAATTCATGATATTCTCAAATAAGACTTCCTTTGTGGAACCAAGGCAGTGCAGAAAGCCCAAAATGTTTGGGAAGGGTGTGATTAATGAACAGTAGGTGTGTCAATAGTTTGAGGAGTCTTATTCTAGTGATTTTTGGGGGGGGGGGCAGGGCTGGTTTTGAACCCATCACGTGGTATATGGGGCTGGTGCCCCACTCCTTTGAGCCACAGGTGCTTCTCTATTCTAGTGATTTTAATTTTGAAAATTACCCACGTGGATGACCTAAGCCCAAGGTATATGACAATGAGCTGTAGTGCAAGTGAATCCATCTCAACCTACATGTGAATGAGCAGCAAGGTTTAACCTTACTGTTCCAGCAATATTGGAACATTAAAAACAACCAGCAAGGTATAAAAGGTGGATAGATGGATCCCCATGAATGACATGAACAAAAGAGAAGGAATCATCTCAAATCTTGCCTTGATTTTCTATCACAACATAAAAGTGAATCATTTCTACATGTCATTGTTCCACGTGATAATAAATGGATTCTTCTTGAGAATTGCAAACTTATGACACAGTGGTTGGATAATGATGACATGCTCAAAGCCAGTCCAAAACTAAATGTTTATCTCAGAAAGCTAATGGTGTTGTTTGGTGGTCCAGTACTGATATTACTCACTACAGCTTCATGAAACCTGGTCAACTGAGCACAGGTCTGCTGCATTCAGGTGAATGAAATGATGAGGATGTTTGCTATTAAGGAGCCATGATTGATTAATAGAGACAGACCAATCCTCTTGAGAGACATTGCTCAGCTACATGTTGCACCAACAATGCTGCTCAAGCTACAGAATCTGGACATGGAAACTGTCTGTCATCCATCATAGTGACTGGATCTCATGCCAACCACTTCCTGCAAGGAAAATTAGTCAATTATCAATACGTTTTGGAGAACACCTTCCATGATTTCATTACAACTCTTGCTTTAGGTTTTTTTGGTATTACAATAACCAAGCTACCCTTCAGGTGGCAAAACTCTGTCGACAGCTTAGGTGCACATTTTGACTAAATGGACTGCTGCTTGTTTGAGATACAATAAACGAAACTATGGATTTTTCATTTTTTTGCAAGGGCTGTGTTTGACCCCACCACCTCTGGCATATGGGGCCAGTGCCCTACTCCTTTGAGCCACAGGTGCTGCCCCCAAACTATGGGTTTTAAAGTAGACTTTTCATATTTGGTGACTGCATGAAATACGTCAAATCTGGGTTTTTTCTCTACTCTTATTCTTTACTTTCTGTTTTGTTTGTTTGGTTTTTTTTAATTGCAGAATGTTTCAGGGGTACACACGTTTTGGTTATATAATTTGTTTTGCATATTTCAGGTCAAAGTTATATGTGTTACTTTCACTCAGAATGTGTTCATTATATCCTTTAGGTGTGAATTGACCCAAGGTCTCTGCCCTCTCCCTATTCCTATTGTTTACTTCCATATGTGCACATAGGTGTTGATCAATTAGTTCCAATTAAGTACTGAGAACAAGTGGTGGGAGATTTACTTTCCTGTGACACTTCACTTAGAATAATGGTCTCCAGAATGACACACACGCATATGAACACATAATCACAGCCACTTTCATAATATTAAACCTCACAGTTTTGATGTGTGAATGTCCTTGTGAACACACATACAGCGTGCACACATATATACCCATACACAGAAGCCTATCATACCTAACCACTTGCCTTTATCTATCTCTTACATGATTCATTTCTTCTCCAACACCATGAAGATGTAGACGTCTAAAGAACTCCCACCCTAACCTTCTCTAACTCTATCCCAACCCTCTCACCTTTTTGATGTCCATCCTTCTCTGGGTCTGTTCCAGGGCCCATCACCTCTGTAAACCCAGTCACTGCCTTCTGATCCCCTGTGTTCAATCCTAATTTCAATTCCTCAGCCCATCTCTATGTCCCCTGCATCCCACACTATGTAATGTTGCCATCCACAACTCTCACGTATTCCCAGTTTCCCCAAACACACATCCAGTCCTGTATCCTGCCTCTTTCTCCTGGGCTCACTGGTGTCGATTTTATCACCTAATTAAAACTATAATGAAACATAATGTTTAAGTTGCTTAAAGTTGTCATTCTGACCGAGCATGGTGGCTCGCCTGTAATCCTAGCACTCTGGGAGACCAAGGCAGGTGGATTTCCCGAGCTCACAGGTTCAAGACCACCTGAGCAAGATAGAGACCTTGTCTCTAAAAACAACCAAGTGTTGTGGTGAGCACTTGTATCCCCAACTACTCAGGAGGCTGAGGCAAGAGAATCACTTAAGCCCAAGAGCTTGAGGTTGCCATGAGCCATGACACCATGGCACTCTACTGAGGGTGACAAAGTGAGACTGTTAAAAAAAAAAAAAAACTGTTGCAGGGAGAATTTGTGAAACCTGCCTGTGAAGATTTTTTTTGAAATTGGTGGAATCAACAACTTGGCAGGGTCTAAGCGTCAAGCGGGTAGCCAGGCAACCACCAAAAACACTGTAAACCATGAATCAGGTATAAGCCTGGCAACCACTCATGTTGCCACCTGATTTCCAGAAAGTATATTGCAACATAATATATTCCTACTAAAGTTGTTGCCTACAGCATACATATAGTTGTATGTATATATGTATATGTGTGTGTGTGTATATATATATATATATATATATAATATTTTTGTTGGTGGTGACTTTTTTTTCTTTCTTTTTTTCTTTGCTCATTCTTTTTGCTATTTTGTGTTCTTTCCTTTTCTTGTAGGAGTTATTGCTGATTTTTGAAAAATTATTATTAATACTATTTTTTTCTCTTCCTCTTCTTCCCTTCTTATGGTTGCTGAGAGTGCTTACATCAGGCTATTACAGTTTCTTTTCTTTCTTCTTTATTTTATTTTTATTATTTTTCTTTTCTTTTTTTTTTGACTGATTTATGTTTATTTGTTTCTGATTGTGCATCTGTGTGCTTGTGTGTCTGGCAGCTTTTTTGTTTGTTTATTTGTTCATTTTGTTTCAACATGTCTTGTGTTTTGCTAAATCCTCAAGTTGGCTATTTCCCTACCTCCAATTTTTACCTTCAATAAGAGCAAGGGGAAGTAGGGGATGATGGCTGATTGGAACCAGCTTTCAACAAAAGATCCAGTCCAGAGGGAGAGATAATGGCTAGAAAGAACCCAACCAAGCTGAAGGGTGGTAGCTGAGCTGAAAGAAGAGATAGATAATTGCATGTCTTTTCTGCAAAGGCAAGCTGCAACTCCAAGGAAACAAGTTTCAGGTACAGAACTCACCCCAAAGAGGACATGTGTCTGTCCCCTCCCTCAAGAGAGTTTCTTGCTTGCTGTGGGATCTCTACTAGTGAGCAGTGAACTGAGGTTCTCTTCACTCACCTGACTGGAATGACTTGCTTGAAGCTGGGACTCCTTTTCCAGAGAGTCCCTGCTGTGAGCCTAGGAATTCCCTTGTCTGGCAGGAAGTTTGAACAAATATTTTCTCTGCCACCTTGAACTTCCAGTCTCCCTTTACCCTCTTGCCTGATGGTCTAGAAGTCCAACCCCTGCAGGGCCCAGAATGTCCGCACTTCTTTGCTAGGACTGGGCATTGCATAGATGGTGGCAGCTCAGCTACACTGTATTTGTGAATCTGGTAACAGTGCAGAAAGACACAGAGGGGAAGGTGTCTGGCCTGGCTCTGAGAAAGTGTATATCAGGAGTGGACAGAGGCTTGGGTCTCCACACAATGGGTGGAGACTCAGGAACTTCTGAGGTGCATGGACCCAAGTGGAGACACCTCCCACCCAATATCAGCATAAATAGAGCGATCCTGCTGGGTCTAATTTTGGACAGTCACCTTCTCAACTCTGTGGTCTGCCAGAGGGAACTATACCTCGCCCTATAGGGATACCAGAGCTGCAGAGCAGCGACAACAAAGGTGTGGTGGCTGAGGGATGAATACATTTTCTGTCTGGATATCCTCAGGTTTAGATTGAGCTCAGGTGGAATACTCCCCCGTTTCCAGTGAGTACCTGAGGTAGGTATGCTTCAGCTCCCCCTGCTGGCTGGTGGCAGAGGGCGGTAGCTGAGAGGAGGAGGCATTGACTTTACTTTGACTCTGGCAGGTGCCACATTTGCTTATTGGACAGAACTGAGCCACAGAGACTGGGGTAACAGAGATTGGTGGTGGGCTTACCAGAGACTAGGGTTACCAGAGTCCAGTGGTGAAGGGGGACCAAGGTGGGGAAAGAGGCATCAGCCCCCTTGGCCCAAACATTCTGCTGGACAGGCCTTTCTGACTCCTTGGAGCACCAGAGTGAGCCACACATGAGCTACCAGTAGACTGCTGCTATCTAGTTGCTGTAGACCTTTTGAACTCTCCCACTAGAGAGTGGGTGTTGATTGGGACAATTGGTTTGGAACTCGTGAACTGGACAAATCAACTGAGGACCCTCCAAGGTGGTACCCAGGTTCTGTTGTAGTGGGAAGGTTTGATTTTCCTCTTCCAATTGTTGTCTGTGGGGGGAGGGATGCTGTAGTGGCTTGAATTTCTCCATAGCTGAGACTTTAACCCAGAGCCACTGATTGACTAGGATTGGACAGAGATCAGCTGAATACAAGACAGTGCCACCTAGCCCCACCAAGCAGGGCTCCAGAGTCTAAGGGTCTAGTATTGTACAGGTCCTTTGCAACGCTATAGAGGAAAAGCCTCAGTCACCAGTCCCAGGTCTTTGGTAAAGGGCTGGTCAACCACAACCACAGAAACCCCCAATCCAATTTCATCTTACCTGCTCATATAGCCAAAGGGTTAAAAACAATTATGGGCTGGAATCAGCGGAAAAACTCTGGTAACATGAGTAATCAGAACAGATAAACTCCCCCAAGGAATGACAAACCAGCCATAACAGAGGATCCCATTCAAAAACAGATGGCTGAGATGTCAGAAATTGAAATTAGAATTTGGGTGACAAATAAGATTAATAGAATGGAAGTAAAGTTGGAATTAGAAATTCTCGGAATACTTCAAAAGTTGTCTCAAGAATTTAATGAATTCAAAGACAAAATCACCAAAGATTTTGACACATTGAAAAAAGAAGTTATAGCCTTTTAAGATATGAGAAATACAATAGAATCCCTCAGTAACAGAATGGAACAGGCAGAAGACAGAATTTTACACACTGAAGACAAAGCTTTTAAACACTCTCAAACACACAGAGGAAGAGAAGTGGAGAACAAAAATGGATCATTCTCTTAGAGAGCTCTGGGATAATTCCAGGAAAATTAATATTTGCATTATAGGAATCCCTGAAGGCAATGAATTTGCTTCTAAAGGTACAGATGCTCTACTTCAAGAGATAATCGAAGAGAACTTCCCAAAAATTGTAAGAGATGCTGAAATTCAGATAGCAAATAGTTTCAGAAGCCCAGCATGACTCAATCCAAACAAAGCATCTCCCAGACATATTATGATTAACTTCACTAAAGTTAATGTGATGGAGAAAATACTGCAAGCAGCCAGACGTAAGAAAACCATAACCTACAAGGGGAAGAATATTAGAATGACTGCAGATCTTTCTGGTGAAACTTTTAAGGTTAGAAGATGGTTGTCTATCTTCAACTTCCTAAAACAAACAATTTTCAACCCAGGATCCTCTATCCAGCTAAACTGAGTTTCATTTATGATGGAGAAATTAAATACTTTAATGGCATTCACATGCCGAAGAAATTTGCCATAACTAAACCAGCTCTCCAGGATATTCTCAGACCCATCCTCCACAATGACCACCATAATGCTTTACCTCCAAAGTAAACTCACCCAGAAAGTTTTGAACAAAACCCAACTTCCACAGTGGTGAAAGAATTAAAAATGTCCACTGGACTTTTGAAAAATTTGACACCCAAAATAATACCAGGCTTATCGCTATTCTAAATTAATGTGAATGGCTTAAATTGCCCTCTAAAAAGGCAGAGGTTGGCTGACTGGATACAAAAATTAAGGCCAGATATCTTTTGTATACATGAATCTCATCTTACCTTAAAAGATAAATATAGACTCAGGGTAAAGGGATGGTCATCTATAACTCATCCAAATGACAATCAGAAAAAGGCAGATGTTGCAATTTTATTTAAAGATACAATAGGCTTACGGTCTTTTGTAACCGAAATCTGGAGAGAAAGGAGGAAAAAGAGAGAAAAGAACAGAAAAGAATGACAGCTCTAGTAATGGCACTCTGACAAATGAGCAACCTTCAGGGGCACAGGGAAACCAGAGGAGCGAAAAACAAGTGCTTCAAATGCGGTCAGACAGGCCACTTCAGAGAAGACCGCCCCCAGCAATACCACTGGCTGGGCAAGCCACCTGGCCCCTGTCCAGAATGTAAGGGTGACCACTGGAGGGTGGCCCATCCCCAGAGGCGAAGGCCTCCTGGGACAGTGACCCCATCGGAGCCCAAACTGGACTGGGTGCCCGGGGCAAACTCTCATGGCTCCAGCTTGTGTCATCACCCCTTGAGAGCCCCAGGTTTGCCTTATAGTGGAGCGCCAGGAGAGAAAATTTCTTTCGGACACTGGAGCAACCTTTTCTGTACTTCTCTCTAATCCTGGTCTTTTATCTCCCAAATCCATAACTATACAGGGGGTGTCTGGACAGCCAGTTACCCAAATTTTTCTCCCAGCCTCTAAGCTGCAATTGGGATGACTTGCTGTTCTCTCATGCCTCCCTAATCATCCCTGAAAGTCCTGCTTCCCATTTGGGAGGGACATACTAACTAAAACAGGAACTTTTCCCCCCTGGAGATCTAGTCATGATCAAAACTCTTCCATATAATTCACCTTCCCTGACCCCAACTTGGGAAGTCCTCTTTCCTGTTATCTTGTCTTCTTCTACTGTTAAAGTTATAGGAGTTGATTCCTGCATACATCATTCACGAGTAAAGTCCTGGAACCCTACATCTTCTACGGAGGCGGGCAATGAAGACAGCTAACCACAGACCACCTACATTTGTGAGCCAAAAAGAAAGTTTGAAGTTATTATTTAGGAAACAGCTAGAAAAATCCTAATATGGTTTTCTTTTAGCATCACTGAATAAGTGCTTCTGACCTGACACTGTTCTACCTTTGCCTATTACTGATTACACTAATCAGATTTATGT
>CAUYRH010140678.1:0-14515 GCA_963574655.1 Perodicticus potto
TACAGGCGCCCGCCACAACGCCCGGCCATTTTTTGGTTGCAGCCGTCATTGTTGTTTGGCGGGCCCGGGGCTGGATTCGAACCCGCCAGGTCAGGTGTACGTGGCTGGCGCCTTAGCCCGTTGAGCCACAGGTGCCGAGCCAAGTTTTTAAATTTTATGCACTATATTTATTTATTTCATATTTGTTGCCTGTGCATTTTGTGTCCTATCAAAGAAATCACTGAAAAATCCAATATTATAAAATTTTTTGCTTACATTTTCTTTTAAGATTTTAAAATTTTAGCTCTTACATTAGGTCTTTGATTCACTTTAAGTCAATTTTTGTATGAGGTATAAGATAAAGATCCAACTTTATTCTTTTTCATAATACTAAGGGTTTTTTTAATTCAGCTGCATTAATAATAAAGCTGTTTTTCCCCTTATAAAGGTCTGGGAACCCTTGTCAAAAATCATTTAACCATATATGTGAAGATTGATCTCTGAAAATTCTATTCTATACTTCTCTATGCCTGCTTTTATGACAATACCACACTGTTTTGATGACTGTAGTTTTGTTTTATATTTTGAAATAATAAAGTGTGAGTCCCCCAACTTTTTTTCTTCATTTTCAAGATAATTTTGTCCATTTAGAGTCCTTTAAGGTTACATATGAATTTTGGGAATGAGGTTTCTTTAACCTATGAATTGTCTTTTTGTTTTGATAGTGATTACATTGAATCTTCAGGTCCGTTTAGATATTATTGACATTTTTTCTTAAAATTATAATAGATTTAGGAGGTACAAATGGGTTTTTTGTTACAGGGGTAAATTTCCTAGTGAATAAGTCTGTGTTTTTAATATACCCCTACCTGAATACTGTATGTTATGCACAATAGGTAATTTATCCCACACCTCCCTACCCTTTCTGAGTTGCAAGCTTCCATTATGTTGCTCAGTTTGACCATGCCTCCGCATTGCTTACCTACTACCACTTATATTTGAAAGGTGGTATTTGGTTTTCTGTTTCTTAACATAGGCAATAGCCTCCTGTCCTATCCAAGTTGCTACAAAAGACATTATTTCATTCTGTTTAGTGGCTCAGTAGTAATCCATAAATGTGTGTGTCACATTTTCTTTACCTACTCATTATTTGGTAGGCAGTTAGCCTGGTTACATATCTTTGTAATTGTGAATTGTGTTGGTAAACATATGAGTACTATTTCATTTAATGACTCCCCCAGACCCCTTGGGGTAAATTTCCAGTAATGGGATTGCTGAATTGAATGGTAGATCTACTTTTGATTCTTTGATAAATTTCCATACTGTTTTCCATTGATGTTTTACTAATTTAGAACCCCACCAACAATAGATAAGCACTTGTATTTCACCCGTCCATTCCACTATGTACTTCCATTGACTTTTTAATAATGGCTATTTGGATAGGAGTAAGGTGGGATCTCATTGTGGTATTAATATGCATTTCCCTAACAATTAGTGATGTTGAACACTTCTCATGATTTTTGACCATTTGTTTTTCTTCTTTTGAAAAATTCTGTTCATCTCTTTTGTTTATTTTTTAAAGTGGTTGTTTTATTCTTGCTGATATGTTTTAGTTCCGTATAGATTCTGGGTATTAGGTTTTTGACATATATATAGCTTTTAAATATTTTCTTTCATCCATAGGTTGTCTTTTAACTCTGCTGATTATATCTTTTTCTGTGCAGAAGTTTATAGTTTAATTAACTCCCATTTATTTATATTCATTTTTATTCTACTTGATTTTTAGTTTTAGTTGTAAATTCTTTAGCTAGGCCAACATCAATAGCTTTTCCTGGGTTTTCTTCTGGTATCTTTATGTAAGCTGGTTTTACAGAAAGTCATTAACAAATCTTGAGATATTTTTTGTGTGTGGTGACAGATAAGAATCTAGTTTCATTCTTCTGCATGAGACTATCCTATTTCCCTAACACCAACCATTTATTGCACTGGGCACACAATGTATGCTTTTGTCTGCTTTGTTGAAGATCAGGTGGTTGTGGGCATTTGGCTTTATCTCTGGGTTCATCTTAACGATATTAAATATCCCAATTCATTAACATAGGATGTGTTTTCATTTATTTATGTGCTAGTATTTTTTAGCAATCTTTTGAAGTTTTCAGTGTTCTAATATTTTTCATCTCAATCAGGGTTATTTCTAAATATTTTATTTTGATGCTCTTATAATTGAACTTTTTAAAAATTTCCTTTAGGATTATCCACTGTTTGTATAGAAAGGAAATTGATATTTATATGTTGATTTTTCATCCTGCATCTTTACTGAGTCTATTTACTAGCTCCAATAACATGTGTGTGTGGGGGGCATAATATCATAATATGTAGGGTTCTTACATATAAGATCATGTTATCTGTGGGTAGTGACAATTTTTTTCTTTTTCCTTTGTAATGTCTCCTTTTAAAATTGCTGATTTTAACCGTTATGGAATAGTGGGACAAACCTTTTGTCAACTGCTACTGTAAATCTGGAGAAAGTCCAAGACTCTCAATCATACATATATGCAGATTTCCAAGGGGCAGATGTTGTCTGGAAGCCCTGAAAACAACAATAATGATGGTGATATATGGAAGACATTAGAGAGTTTCAAACAGAGTCACAAGGCTTTATGCCTGAGGGGCTGGTGCACAGGTCAAGTGGGAAGCTGGGCTTGCTGGTTCTTTCTCCAAACACTCCCACAAGCCCAGGGCCTGTGAAATTACACCCCCAAACAATTACATCCCCATGTTCTTTTCTGTAGCACAAGCTTTCTTGGGAGAGCTTTTTCACACAAAAGAGTAGGATTACCTCCACTGGATATAGAGAGAAAAGCTTACTTTTGATGGGAAGGCAAGAAAATATTGGAAGAGGCTTATTCAGCAAGTTAGTGGGTGACATGAGATAACCAGCAGTACAGAGATCCTGGAAAGGGCTGTGACAATAGCATTATCTTTTCTATTAATTTACTGACTCCTCTATTAATTCCAGTGCAATTTCATTTAGTATATACACTTAAATATAGATATTTCTCTAAACATACTTGTACCCATTATCTGTCTATCTATCTTGTATCTACCCCCCTCTCTCACTATCTGTCCCAGATCTCTACACAGGAACAGTCAATACCGGCATGTGGCAAATAGTGTTTCATGAGCAGACAGGAAAGTTTTATTTTCTTCTCATATTTCTTATCAGTAATTATTTTTATTATGTTATAAAATTTTCATATATATGTAAACCAAAAACATTATAATCTGGGTAGGGGATGCCTTATGGATAAAACTAAATATTTACTCAAACAAAAGCAAGTATGTAGAAGATTATAATACATCTAAAATATTTTAATATTACACAAAGAAGGTGCTAATCATGAGACTTGAAGTTACTTTAAACAGAAACAAAATAACTGTAACAAAAGTTTAAACGATAATGCAGAAATATCATAATAAAACTTTAAAAATAAAGTTAAAATAGCACCAAGCAAAACATATCCTAGAACTGTTTATAAAACTGTTTCTAAAAACAGTTTAAGGATAAAAGTTTTTAAAACATCAAAGTTTCCCAAACAGATCACAAACTTAAGTTACAAAAATAACTAAGAAGATGCAAATGACCACAACTATCATATTGTTTAATCGTTAGTCTCACAAAAATGGGGCACGAAAATATTTTATTGCATAATGTTTTTACTACAAGTTTAAGTGAGTATGTTACTTATTTGGGAAAAAAATTTACATTTTTAAAGTATGCTATATCAAATTGTCCACATACTCCAAGGGAGAAGATACCTAAGATGTTAAATCTTTCACAAATTGGCTCTCTTAAACTAAATTCTACATCCTCTCTAGAAGATGACATTCTTTTAAACTCTCCTACTAGTAACCATCATATTTAATCCCTAGGTACAAAGTGACCACGTCTAAGGATTTATACCCGTCTTTTTGGTGTTATGCATTCAGTGTGGATTAAAGAAAGGCTCCAGAAGCTCGAATGAAATAATGCCTTTGGGACTCCAGGTTCTAGACGCTAAACCCGGGTGGGATTATTCTTGATCCCTTCAATATCTACTCATATTTGTTACAAAGAGGTAGAAAAGGGTCAGGGTGAGGCATATGCACATTCTCTCCCGAGCTGAGAATTTTGGGGACATGAGTGACCTTGATCAGGTATTCCTGTGCACATGGTGATCGTATTCACAGAAAGGAATGACTGACTGTATGTATTGATGTAAAACTATTTTCTAAAGTTATAAAATGATCTGCCTATATCATTCGTAGAAAAAAACACTGAAAGGGATGGATTCATGGAGCATGCAGAATGGTGGCAATCTCACAGGCTATGTAATTAAAGAGAACAATGTAGAATTCTAAAATCAGTTTATTTTTATTGGTATTTCTTCACACACAACTCAAATTTTTCTTCTGTTTTCCTCAAAGTCTAAAAAGCAGAAGGAAAAAGACAGCATTGGGGGCTGTTTATGGCTCCACCAAGAATGTTGCCTCCATGCCTACATGCCTGTAATCTTTGAGTTATTAGTGAAGCCTGAGGTAAGGTTAAGGTCTAAATTGTCCTGAGTCCTCCCTCACAATTCAATCATTTCTGTTAATACAGATAGGCATTTCTCATAGCCCAAATTTCACAAGTTACTGTTAATTCAAGCATATATTTATATGCACCTTTCCTTAAGATAACCATAATGGTCTCAGTGATACCCTAGGGCAAAGAAATGCATAGCTTTATTGTCAAGAGATATATGAATAAATGCTTATACACAGTTATCCACTTACATGGGTAATCATAGCAGTCAATGCTGCTACACAGTAGTAGTAAATTAATATTTATTTTCTTAATAAAGACAAATTTCAGATTTCATGGATTGTTCAAGAGGTAAGCCTAGAAGATTTCATTAGCCCACTATAAACTCACAGAATAGCTGAGGGTAAGCTACATTAACACTTCTTCTTTTGCACTAATGTGGTAGCCATGAAGTAATTTAAATGTCATAGAGATTCTAACATATTGTTATTTTAATTAGTTTACATATTTTAATTGGTTTAAACAGTAAAATTTAATCTAAACCAAAACACTAAGGGAATTGTGGAAGTTAGAAATCAGTATTAGTGGTCCAGAAAAAAACAGTATCATCTACTACATACTTACATGAGAGACAATCATGAAATCTATGATTTCAGAATCTATGGGTATATCAAGTAATCCTACTATGATGAGTAACAGTGTCCACAAAAGTTGTGAATAAACTACCAAGCAAAACTCGTATTTTTGCCACTTTTTCTGCTGATTTGTGTGTTTTCTTTGGATTTATGGAAAAGTATCTATAACATTTTCATTGACTGTGCAACATTTACGAGAATAACACAATTAATTGAGACAACGTGAAAGTTTAGGGGGAAAACAAAAGAAAACAAAAACCCATTCGTTTGTATCTAAGTTCCTGACAACTTCTTTTAATAAAGTATAAGAGCATTTTTAAAAATCAGTAACAGGAAAAAATAAACATATTTTACATGTTCTGTTATAGACATTTCTAATTATTTTCTTTGCAGCCTCATTCAATTAAATTCCTTAACATACACTCATATTCAAACCAGTCAATATCCGCTATACTACCAAAAACATTAGTAACAAGTACAACATTTGAAATCAGAAATAGTCTACAAACTTTTGCATGTGTTACAATAGATTAATTTGGACAAAGCTAAACAGCTATAACAAAGGATCTAAGCATATGATGGAATAAAGACAATGAGTTGGTTTCCATGTCACAGTCACAGGATAACGTTCCCCATGTCTGCTCTT
Source organism: Perodicticus potto (assembly GCA_963574655.1). Classification (NCBI taxonomy): domain Eukaryota; kingdom Metazoa; phylum Chordata; class Mammalia; order Primates; family Lorisidae; genus Perodicticus; species Perodicticus potto. Next base: position 5,828 of record CAUYRH010140678.1, read on the forward strand.
CAAGTGTATTTGAAGCATCCACCTTCCTTTTAAAAACACCTGTGGCTCAACGGCCTATGGCTCCAGCCATGTACCCTGTGCTGGTGGGTTCGAATCCAGCCTGGGCCTGCCAAACAACAATGATGGCTGCAACCAAAAAATGGCTGGGCATTGTGGTGGGTGCCTGTGGTGGGTCCCAGCTACTTGGGAGGCAGAGACAGGAGACTCACTTGAACCCAGGAATTGGAGGTTGCTGTGAGTTGTGATGCCACAGCACTCTATCCAGGGTGACAGCTTGAGGCTCTGTCTCAAAACAAACAAACAAACAATGTTCACCATACTGCAGAGAATCAACTTACCTTCTGCAAGTTGAAGCTCCATTGTCCTGATGGTTGGAAGGGGAGGTTTTACTTTCATGTCATTAGTCCTGCACCAGAAATGGTACGTGTCACTTTTGCACAAATTATGTTGCTAGATATTTAGTTACTTATTTAGAACTAACTGCAATGGAAGCTGGTACAACGTGTCTGACTGAGAAGAAATTTGTCTAGCCATAGTTGTATTAAAATGAAAGAGTGAAAGACAGGATTTGATGTAAAGCCAGAAGTTCCACCAGCTATTTCACTAGTGGATTTCTGCTTTTAATGTACTTTTTCCCCCTTTCCCAGGCTTTAATTAATATAACCTTGTCTCTGAGCAAAACCCGACTCTTCTCAAATGATAATTAAAATTCCATTCTAGGGATCTAGACCTTGGTATTTCTATCAAAGGAGATTGTTTAGAAACCAAGACCATATTCTTTTTCTTTTGCTTGATGCCCTGTCATCTCTTTTGTTCAAAATCAGTTATCCACCTACAAACATGGAAGAGATAGAATGGAAAAGTAGGAAGGGCCAAAGTTCAGACAAGGGAAAACAGTTCTCAGTGTTTCAAAATATTCTGTGCATTCCAGGCACTAGAGCTGTCATCCAAGACAACTGAGTTTTGTAAGGAGATAAAAAATTGCACTAAGCGGGGCTCCTGCCAGAAATCGTTGAACTGTTTCTCTGCAACCCAAGCCAACTGAAGTTATGTTATGACTCCTGCTTCTTGCCCTTCTGTTAATTTATTTTTGACTTGACTATCACTACATAGATGTAATCCTCTTTAACATAAAATCTTAAGTCATGAAAGAATTAACTTTGCCTAAGTCTGTGTACCATGACTAGAAATACATTAATTCTGCGAGAACTCATTCCAGTGATTAAAAGCATTTGAGTTAACTTTAAATACCAGAAGAGACCTTGTAGATCATTCAGCTAAGCTTCTGCACATTGAAAATTAGGAAGCCATCGGACATAGTTGTTAAATCGCTTGTGCAATATTTATCTCGGGTCAGGACTGGAACCTCAGCCTGCTGACCCACCCTCATATTCATTCCAGCACACCTCACTGCCTTTGCATTCTCTTCCGCTCCTCCTTTTCAGTGTAATTGTCCTTGTCACCCACTTTCTAACCATCTGACATTTTAATTAACTTTCCTAACATCAGAATCTGTAAGCTGAGGAACATTCCACAATTTTTTTTCTCTTTAACTCAGTCTGGTATTTCCTGAAGTCTGTTCAACCCTCACATCTCAAAAATGTTCTATGCCAAATAGATTCTTGTGAAATTATTTTGAGAAATGTACATTATAAATTCCATGAAATAGATAATATAGACTAGCATATTAAACGCTCTATTTAATAAATTTTCCCACATAGAAAATTGTTTAACATTGTATAAACCACCATTTTTCAAATTTATGTTTAAGATCCTTTTTCCTTTACAACTATACTTTTGGTTTCCTCTATGTTTATTTGTTTCCTTGTTTATTTTTGGAAGAGCTACTTCAGAGTTATGTCTCATTACTCTCAGAAAGTGTCAGAGATGGAAAGAATAATCAATTTGGAAATAGCATTTTCTGTAATTAAATTTCCAAATGAAAGCTATTGTCAGAATTTGTTGTGCTTAAGACACTGATCATTAATTTAATAAACTGATCATTAATTCAATATGATTAATAGTATCTCACATTACATACTGACAATATGTTTCTCAATGATTCTATGTTTTGGTATAAGAGAAACTTTGCAATACACACAAACATACATGTACACTATATGTATACACATAAATGTGCATGTGTATACATACATATACTAGGCAACTTACAAACTGTAAGAAAAGAAAGAGGAGGTAAATGTGTAATGAAAATAGAAAATGTAATTTATGTAATAAATTTAATAAAGAAATACGTGTATTAATGTTAATATTTGGATTATATCATCATATTATAAATTTATGAACCCAAACAAAGGCTTCTGAAAGAGAATACGGCACAGAAAGAAACACTTGAATTAGGGAAATGCACAGCACATGCACACACACACTCTCACACACAATGTTGCCTGATACTTACCTTACAATATACCCCTATCTATGTACATATACCACTATCTCTCCCTCTATTCAATCCTAGTGACATTTCAAGAATAAAATCAATTTGATTTATGTTTTCTTGCATCAATTAATTATACTATTAATTTTCTCTGAACAGTTACTTTACCCTTTGTGCAGATGTTATATTATCAAAAAATTCCTATCAGGAGCTGTGAGAGGAATTAACTAATATTCAATAATACATTTTAGAATGAAGAATACAAACACAAATTTTGAATATTGAAATATTTAACTATAAAAGGAATTAAAGTCTATGAAGAGTCCATTGATTTTTAATATACCATATTCACCAGGATTCTTAACATTCCTATGAATTAAAAAGTATTATGCTAACTATATAATTTCTAAGCACTTAGTTAATAGCAACAGCAGCAACTACTAAAATTAGTAGAATTAGATATTATAAGACCAACTTTACTTTTACATGGAAAAGTTGCATTTTGTAACTTGGTTTACGAATTCAAGTTAAATTCAAAAATATATTTTTAATAATTAAAAATGTTTTAAGTTTGTTTTCTGCTTTATTTTAAATCTTTTTCTATTTTATAAAACGTTTAGTACACATATTCTGTGAATGTTTGCAAAATAATATGTGAAAATGCATATTAGCTGCATTTATTATTGCAAAGAGGAAAAGGAGCTGAAGTTCTGTCTAAATTTAAATTTGGTATAAGTTTTGTAGGGTCATAATGTCAAAAAAATAATGAACTTAAGCTCTTTATTTCTAAACTTCATTTCTGTCTAACACCTTTTTTTATATACATGGCTGCTGAATTTGAGTAGTAAAATAAATTGCCTGAATATTAAAGATGATGAAAAACCTATCTTCTTAATGCTCCTTTGAAAGATTTGAGAACATAAATATTTAGAAACATTGTGTTATTAATACATAGTGACAATTACTAAAGGGAATGAAGAAGTTTGGAACTTGAAACCAGATATGATAGATTCTAATTTAATTCTTACAGTAAACCCCTAACCCAGGGCAGTTGTGAAATAACATCTACCTTAGCACCTGATAGGCTTTTTTTTTTTTTTTACAATATTTATAACATCTGCAAAAAATGATGAAGTAATGATTCAGAGAAAATTAACATTATAATTAATTTATACAGGAAAATATAAGCAGTTATTCATATATTAAGGTAGCCGATTCTTCATTCTCTCATTTTCTAAAATCTTAATCTTAAGTATGTTGGACCTAGAAAAAAAACAAGTTTTCCATTTGGCCTTTGTATATGGAAAAGATCATTCCTACACTCTATTTGGAATGCTTTAAAATATTAATTACTCTTAGAACCAAAGTTATATTGTCATTGTTGGCTACCCAGATGGATAGGAACTTTTTATGCTCACACTAAAATGCGTATCTCATTCTACCGTGTTCTCATCATCCGTTGTAGAACTATTATCAATTCCATTTACTGTTATTTGAGTACTTGAGAACTCTGTCATTGTTTCTTTTCCAGTTTTCTATTTGGGCAAAAGGAAAACATTTTTGGAAGTCTTTTGGTTTTTCTTCAAAGCAAGTCGCGTGGCCACATTATTTGATATTTGTACACTGGAGTCTTCTGATACATTACTCGTCAAGGAGAGATACTATTAAATATGTCACTCCTATGTTTTTCTTTCATTGATCTGCAAATGTTATATACTACTATACTTTCTAAATCTTTTATACTTTAGGATCACCCAGGTTGCTTTTAAAATTTCTGTATCTTTCATTTCCTCCAAAACCTCCTAAAGCAGAATGTCTAGCCTTCTACTTAGAAATAGTTTTTGAAAATACAAAATGATTTCAACCAAGATGTTCTAAGGAATTAGACATGGCAACAATTCTATTTCAATAGTAAAAGGAATTTTGCCAATAGATCATAAGAAGAAATGACCACATCACAATAATTTTAGTAATGATTCTTTTCAATCTGGATAAGTAATCACATATAAAAAAATCATTGAAAGGATGACATTCTTAGTAAGTCATCACACACACACACACAAAGAAAACTACCTACAGCTGACTCTCTGTTTACTTAATCACCTGTGGTTTAACCTGTTTTATAAGAGCTTGTGTTACAGAAATGAAACAGTCATAAATACCCAGACTCTTATACATGTGCCAGACCATATTGGTAAGTCCAATAAAGCCAGCCTAACAAATAAATAAAGAAATTAAAGAAAAAGAAAAAAATAAAATACAACCACCACCTCCTGTTATATTTTCAACAATAACTAGTCTATCCTTAACCCTAGTAAAAACCCCAAATCCTCACCCTTGAGGCTGACACTTCTTTCTGTATTTTGTGCTATGCTCTTTCCACTCCTTGAAAGTAAAATAACTTCTTGCTTCAAATCTATCCCAATCTTTGAGTCGAAAATGCTTTCTCAGCCCGCAATTACAGGTTCCTACTTGAATATTTTGATGGCTTGTCTTGTGAACTCACTTTTCTTCCTCTGTCACAGGGACGCATTCTCTCTCTGTCCTGAGACTCGTCTCTCCTCTGCTGTACAGCTCCCGGGACATCCTCGGTCTCCTCAATACCATTTGGAACTCAGGAACTCACCTGGGCTCTGAAAGTGGTTGTACACTCAAGTCTAGGAGTGGTAGCTCTTTGGTTTGGTCTATTGTGGAAAACTCAGTGCTGGGTCTATCACTGGGAAGGGCTTGCCTTGGTGAGTGCCTTGGGAGAGCCCAAACCACCCCTCCTGGTCTTCCTGAGACCCAGGGATGCCTGGCATTGGGGAAGATCTCCACGGTTCAATCTGGGTTGGAAATCAGGGATGCCCATTCTCTGTGTTTCCCCCTGACCCAGAGTTGGGCATGCCTGACTTCTGATCAGAACTCCAAAGGTTATCCGAGTAGGAGACGACCCCTTAAACTCTCAATGTTTAGAGGTGTAGCCATTCCTGAAATGTCTTTTCCTTTTCTTTTTCCTAGTTGTTCTGAGCAACTATCATACAGGCCCATCTAAAGATTCCCCATTGATATGTATTCTAATCTATGGCCAGTAAAAGATGTTATTTTCTAAAAGGTCCAGAAACTCCAAGTTACTTCGGACCTTTGAAAAAAAAAAATTACCCAGTTCCTATACCCAGTACCTAACAATGCTGATAAATTCTTGCCTTGAGAGGTTTTCACATCTCAGCTGACATTTCTGGGAAAAAAGTTCCTACAAAGTCAAATAAAAATTAAAAACAAAGAAAAGAAAAAGCCAATGTCCTTTCCTACCATGGAAATTCTAATAGATTTCATTGATGAGATTTCCAACTCCATTTGTCCTCATGGTTTGTAGGAGACACCTGAAAAGAAACACATTGGTAGTAAGGGAATGGGGAAGGGATTAGTCTCCTGTTAAAGAGCACGAGAGAACACACATCATTGCTCAGCAGTCTCCACACCTGTGGTGTAAACAGCCACAGGAGAAGTTAGTCACACTCGGGCTCCTACTAAGACTGACTGTTGCACCTTTGAGGAGCTCAGCCACCTCTGAACTGACTGAGACAAATGGCTCCTATTAATGGGGAGCCTTACCTGACTGAGACAATGGCGATGCTGGGGAGCCATACCTGGAGTGAGCTGTACAGCTGTCTGGGACCGGGCCGTTTCATGGGCCTGGCCGGCAACCTACCCTCCCAGCTCCGACAATGGTTGTCTTAGTTCACACCTCCTTCAACAGCTTAACTTTTAACACTCATCTTCAAATATTCCCCACTATTTAATAACATTCATAAAAAGCCAAATTTAAGTCTTTACTGTTTCCCTCCAACAAAACCCCTATCTTGGCTCTACTCAACTTTTAAGACTGGCGGGTTTCAAATTCCTCCCTCTTAAAGACCTTTAATTAGTCTCTAAGGCAAGGACTACTCTAAGATCCTAAGTCAAGAACAATAACAAAAAGTTACAAAGGTACTGACCAAAATCCAAACACCCTAGTCTCTGGATCCATTGGCATCAATATCAATTTCTAACCAAAGAAAGGGAGGATTGAAAAAATGACATTGTTCATATCATCAGCAAAAAGGGAGAGTTTGACCTCCTCTGCACCCATCTGGATGCCCTTTATTTTCTTGTCTTGTCTAATAGTATTGGCAAGAACCTCCAGCACTATGTTGAATAGCCATAGTGACAGAGGACAACCTTGTCTGGTTCCAGTTCTAAGAGGAAAAGCTTTTAGTTTTATTCCATGCAGTAAAATATTAGCTGTGGGTTTACCATAGATAGCCTCCATCAGTTTAAGAAATGTGCCACCTATACCTATACTCTTCAGTGTTCTACTTAGAAGAGGATGCTGAATTTTATTGAATGCTTTTTCTGCATCTATTGAGAGGATAATATAGTCCTTGGTTTTGCTTCTGTTGATATGGTGAATAATGTTTATGGACTTTCGAATATTAAACCAACCCTGCATCCCTGGGATGAAACCTACTTGATCATGATGTATGACTTTTTTGATGATAAGCTATAATCTCTTGGCCAAGATTTTGTTGAGAATTTTTGCATCAATATTCATTGGTGCAATTGGTCTGAAATTCTCCTTTTTTAGATGGGTTTTTACCTGGTTTTGGTATCAGGGTGATATTTGCTTCATACAACATATTGGGGAAGATTCCTTCCTCCTCAATTTTTTGAAATAAATTTTGTAATATAGAACTAAACTCTTCTTAGAAAGTTTGATAAAATTCTGGTGTGAAGCTATCCGGACCAGAGCATTTTTTTGATGGGAGATGTTTTATTGTTTGTTTTTTGATCTCAATGCTTGAAATTGGTCTGTTTAGGAGATTTATTTCATCTGGGCTATGTCTAGAGAAAGGGTTTGATTCCAAATATTGATCCATTTCTTTCACATTGTCAAATTTCTGGGCATAAAGATTCTGGGAGTATTCAGAGATAATCTCCTGTATTTCTGTAGGATCAGTTGTTATTTCCCAGTAAACACTTGAAAAAATGCTCATCATCCCTAAGTATTAGAGAACTGCAAATTAAAACCACCCTGAGATACCATCTAACTTTAGTGAGAATGACCTATATCACAAAATCTCAAAATTGCAGATGCTGGCATGGATGTGGGGAGAAAGGAACACTTCTACACTGCTGATGTAACTGCAAACTAATACAGCCTTTTTGGAAGGAAGTAAGAAGAAAGCTCAAAGAACTCAACCTAAACCTCCCATTTGATCCTGCAATCCCATTATTGGGAATCTATCCAGAAGAAAAAAAAAAACTTTTATTATAAAGACACTTGTACTAGGCTGTTTACCACAGTCCAATTTACAACTGCTAAAATGTGCAAACAGCCTAAATGTCCTTCAACCCAGGAATGGATTGGTAAGCTATGGTATATGTATACCATGGAATATTACTCAGCCATCAAAACAATGGAGACTTTGCAGCATTTGTACTAACTTGGACAGAGGTGGAACACATTATTCTTAGTGAAACATCACAGGAATGGAGAAGCATGAATCCTATGTATTCAACTTTGATTTGAGGACAATTAGTGACAATTAATGACATGGTGGGGCATGGGGGAAGGAGAGAGAAGACAGAGAGAGAAGGAGGGAGGGGGTGAGGGAAAGAAAATAAAAAAAAAGGAAAGAAAATAGTGACTAATTCTCACATAAATTGGATTCAATTTTGACAAAAGTACATTACTTAAATATTAACTTCTAATTCAACTTGTTAATATGTTGTTTAGGATATTGTATCATCACTTATAAGTGAAATATACTTGTAATTGCCCTTTATAATAATATATTTTCTCCAATTTCAACATCAGGTGTATGCAGATCAAGTAGAATGATTTTGAAACATTTCTTCATTTTTTATTGTCTATAAGATTTGGCACGATCTGTTTCTTGAAACTCTACTTTTATTTATATAATATTAGATGTCTATTTTTTTTGACTTTGGAAAAAAAATAAGAAGTTAACTGATGACTTCGTACTAAGCCTCAGAGTCAAAGCACTCTATAACGTATTAATTGACAATGTGAACATTACTTTTTTGGCATTATTATTACTAATACTGTTTAATATTCCGATGCAGTAATCATCTGTTTTCTTTTCTGAATGTATTTATCTTCGTTCATTCTTTACGTGGTTTTTGTTTCTAGTCCTTATCTTAAACATTGTTATCGTTATTAAATTTTAAGCCTTTTTAATTCTGTGAAGGCAAAAAGTGGAAACCTAATTAACACATGTATATGTAAAAATAAACAAAAGAAAAAA
>CAUYRH010140684.1:0-30930 GCA_963574655.1 Perodicticus potto
TAAAAAAGAAAGGAAACAAAGAAGCAAGAAACTCAGGTTTCTTGGGGGGAGGGGACGGGCACTCTTCCTTTCAGATGAATTCTGTACCTGAAGCGTGCCTTCTTGGGGCCGCAGCCACTCTCAGCAGAGGTTATCCACAGATATCACTTCTCTCTCTTGGCTGGGTTCCCAGGATTCAGCTCAATTGTGCAGTTTCGAGAGGTTATCCTCCCTTTTGGATAGGAGCCTTTTTCGGAGGCAGCTTCCAGTCAGCCATCTTGCTCCGCCCACTCTAGAGCAGTGATTTTCAATCGGTGTGCCCCAACACAGTGGTGTGTCATGAGAGGATCTTAGGTGTGCTGCAAAAAGTTTTAACAATCATTAATTAATTTTCAAAAGATGTTCAAAGCACAGTAAGTATATTCTTTCTTTTACTCTTTTTTTATCAACATAATTTGTGCCACGGAAGTTTAACTATAGGTTCAAGTGTGCTGTGAGATAAAAAAAGGTTGAACAACATTGGGATAGAAGTTATGCAATTTTGGCAATAACTTCATGGACTTCATTCTGAGTCCTTCTTCATGCATCATATCAGGAGGTACATGACATTGCTGTCTTATTGTGATTTAAACATTGGTCAGTTGATTAAGGTGGCATTTGGCAGGCTTCTTCACTAAGTTACTGCTTTTTTCCTGTGCGTCCACTATTAATACCGTGGTGTTTACCAGGGATGATTCTCTATTTCCGTCCTTCTTCCTATATTTATTCATTAGGATTCTATTGTATGGAAGAGCTGTCCTTCTTCCTCATCTACTTATTTATCCAATTACGCATTTATTTATGCCATGACAAACTTGTGAATACGTGTGCCATTTGTCCCTGATTTGGCTATCAAGAGCTCCTATAGGGTTGGTTTCTCTTCCATTTTGACGTGCCCCCCTCATATTTGTTGTGCTTTTACAGCTGAACCATGGATGTTTCATGATATGGGAACAACTATTTCCAAGGAGCTTTGCTTCCTTATATTGGAGAACGGTGTTTAGAAACCATGCTCTGGGAGCTACAGTTCTCATTGCTACTGGGGCATCATTACTTTTAGGCCACCTCGGTTGACAGATCTGAGAAATATAAGTATTCTATATGTATTACATGAATATATACATACTAACACATGTGTAATACTCTTCTATATTTATATATCTATCCATCTGTATATATATTAAAAATCACAAATTCACACTAATGCCTTCAATCTCAATCTAATAGCACAAGGTTCTTTTTAGCCTTCCCCATCCTTATTTGTAAATCTTCTCTCCAACAGTGAGAAATCTAGCTCTCATTATCATCAATGTATTTGTATTTTCTCAGTTCTATTATCCATATAAAATAGCTTCAGGATTGCTAACCCATACCTCTGGGGGAAATAATTGTACCAGTTACAGAGCAATATCTCTAAATAGTTCTTGTCACTTGCTTTATAATATGCAAACATCGATTTTCAAATATATTTAGGTGAGCTGTTTTCTCCTCCACTCCTTTAAGTATGTTTATATATTCATTTGTAATGGAGTTAGGTTCGTTTATTACTGTTTGTATTCTATTTTGATTCTGTATACATTCTGGTTGATTTTATTTATATATGTGCATTTACTCTGAAGGGTATATGAAACATTATCATGGTTTTAAGAATCAGAACTATACAGAAAGGTCTGCCCAGAGAACTGCCACTCCCTACTCATCCTGACTACCCTATTCCTGCTCCCCAGGAAGAATGGGGGAATCTTAAATTGGTTTAAGTGCGGAGGGAGAACCCCAAAGAGATGGAGAATGGAAGCCTCAGTTGAGAGAAAGAGGCTAATAGTTGGGACAGTCTCCTATAAAAGAAGACAAAACAAATGTTCCCAAATGTGGGCAAATTTACAGGTGGGGAAAGACTGAAAGTTGGGGAGTTTGTGTTTGGGGATGTTTCTTTTTTTCAGCAAAGGAAGAGGAGAGATGTCTATGAAGAACCAAGGTGATGGTAAAAAAGGCAGGGTAGAGGAGAGGCTGGCTGCAAGGGTGGGAGAAAGGCAGGCTGCAGGGGCTAGGCAGTGGGGACGTCTGCAGGGGTGCCACCCAGCGAGGCTGGTGAGGATGGCTACTGAAAGACTGTTCTTGGGGGCCACACTGGATAAGACAGGAGCACATTGGGGGCAGCAGGGGGTAGACAGAAAGACAGTTTGGTGGGAGGAATAAAGGGTGTGGTTAGAGAGGTGGATATTTAATTTTAATTTCAAGAGTGAAGCAGTTCAGAATGATGAAAAAAACTCCTTCACTCTCCAGGCATCATGCTCAGCTGGGGATACAGCACTGCCTCATTGGAGCAAATGTTCCATTCCATTAACAATACATTTTATGGAGTCATATGTGCCCCATTGCATTAACTCTTTCATCCCAAAGTACCCAATGATATAGGTTCCAGTGTTAGCCCATTTGGGGCACAGAGGGTTGACTTCACTTGCTCAAGGTTACACGGCTAGCTAACCACAGAACCATGATACCTGAGTGCACACGCAGAGCCACCATGCTGTGGTGTGGCCGAGGGCTAGCATCCTGAAGTAGAGATGGGAAAGTGACAGGCTGGGAGACTGGGGGGTTGTGAAAGTCAGCTGTATGGATGCAGAAGCTTCTTGGGTGGAGGCAGGCATCAGGATAAAAAGGAAGGCTCTGAATTGGGTACCAGGTGGCGGTGTCAGGGCACTTCTGATCACCTGCTCCACTCTCTGCTAACTCTCGAAGATGGGTCATCTCACTAGAAGGGAAGCTCCACCCCACACTCTGGGACCAATGAGGCTTGAATTCAGATGTTCCCAGTCTCGGCTTTGGGTATGCCTCTGACCTGGAATCACTGCCTCTGACTCATGTTGACTTCACCCCTTTCCGTGCATGGGCTGGGGTCCTAGGAGCAGTTTCAGGGTTGGCTTAGCTGCCCACTGCTGTGTGAATCTGTTTGCATTCCCAAGTCCAAGTCTTCCTGCTCTGGCCCACTTTCATAGCATCTCAATGCTGAGTGGGGCTCCACGAGACCTGCCTACAAGAGGGGAAAGGCTTGGATCAAACAGATCTTGAAGGCAGTACATGAGCCCACAGGACACTTGCTCCCTAGTTCTTCTGAGAACTCAGAGATGAGACTCTGTGAGAGTAACCTTCCACGTCTTGTTTTCCTCACATTGGGGCTGTCACTCCACCTTGTCTGAGCATGTCTGTATTGGTTTGCACTCCAGCACCTTGAACTGACACGGCAACCCTTTCTGCCTCTCTTTCTCAGCTGTCTAAACCTGCTTTCCTTGTGCTTCTGTGTTTGCCCTGCCTGGGTCTGAGCTTTCACTCACGTGGTTCAGCTGAAACATTCCTTGCTCTGGGAACCCTTTCCTGACTCGTGAGAGGTGGGGATGAGCCCACTGTGTGCTTCCTTGACTGCAGAAATCTGGCCCTGGCACTGATCGCAGCCCATTTTGATAGAGGAGCGGGCACCGTCTTCCCCACCAGGCTGGATGCTCCCTGGGGAGTGCAGGGCTTGCCTCTCCCGGTGATGTTTCCCCAGCCCTGACGTGCTGTCAGTGGGTCCCCAGTGGGTGGATTCATGCATGCAGGGATGAGTGAGTTATTTATTTTGCCATTTGTGTGTGCGTAGGAGGATTTAGAGTAGGAAACTCCGGAGTTCTGAGGAACGGGCAGCACGTGCTGTCAGCTGACAGTTCCCTTGTCCTGGCTTTGACTCCTCCGCCCCCCACAGCTTAGGAAATGGCAAAGCCAGCACTGTCTGTCCCTGTGCTGCCCCCACAGCCCTTAGCATCACCCTGTAGGGTGGCCTGTGGCAGCACAGGTGGCTTCCTGGAGGACACAAGTTTGGCTGATGGCATGTCCTTTCTTCCTGGCCCAGCGGAAGTTCTGAACAGCCCTCCGGGGGCTGGGCCTGCGCAGTCCCAGCACCGAGGCAGAGAGGCAGTGCTGGGCAGATTTTGGGCTGCGCGCTCACTCTGCGAAACCTGCAGCAGCCCCCAGCTTCCCTCTGGCACTGCCCGTGCGTCTTCCTGCCTCCTCCCAAACAACTCACCCCAGCTGGGTCATGAAAAAGAACAATATAGCCACATATTTATAGTCTCTGTGAATCACTGGTGACTAATTTTTCCCATTTTGTCACCCCAAATAGTTTTCTCTTTAGACTCCCAGGGAGGGCACAACACCAGCCAATCATTTTGATGAAAATGTACATTTTTATTAAGAAAAATTCCTTTCCTAACACAGAACAGAACGTTCACAAATACAAACACTTAACTGAACAATGACCAGTTTTCTTTCTTAACAAGTGACATTTTTATCTGTACCTAGCTCCAGAGAGTCAAAAAACTTTCCCCAGTGCATCTCTGAGCTAGGAAGACTTTCCAAGGCTCTGTGGTCTGTCTTCTTACACCCAGGGAAGATTTAAAAATAAAAAAAAAAACTCCCTGAGTGAAAGGTATCGCCCCTATTTTTCCACTGTGTTTGTTGGCTGGGTCTCCTTAGCAAAGAAATGGTCTTCCAGTATTTTGGTTACATATTATTATGTTCCATTTAGTAAACCCGACTTACAAAAAGGGGGCCTGGGTGGCTAGTTTCCAATACCCCAGTGCCTGTGACATGTTCTTATTTAATTCTAATTGCTCCCCATAAATTTAGCCTCTTGAATTTTGTTTTTCCATGATCAGCATTCTTCATGTTCTCTACCAAAAGGCTCCATCTCTCGGGCATAACTCTGATAATTTATTGCAGCACACTCTGAGGAATTTATTTCTGTAGTGTGTTTCTAGAAAACTCATTCAATTCCTAAATAAAACAATGGCAGGATGGAGGAAGTAATGAGTGGAAGAAGTTTCTGGAAAGGAGATCTGGGGGAAGGGGAGAAAATATCTGAGGATGTGGATTAACCAGAAAACAATATTTTCTGTAGTTAGCATTTCTAAGTTGCTGAGAAATGAAGTGACAAAGCTGCTCAATATGGGAGAGAATGTTTGGCTTAGAGATGGCCTATGTGTGCAAGACGACCAGAGTGTGTTGATTAACTATAGCCAGCTACATGGCTGGGCCCAGGCAGGGAATGACTGAGGAAAGAATGTGGCTGGAAAGAAGAAGAGTGATGAGGACAGGGTGTGTTCTGGGAAGTCTTGATCTCTCCTAACCTGGCCGAGGCCAATAGTAGCTCAAGGCTTGCATCCTACACCTTTCCCCCAATGACTTGGCTGGTACTGGCTCCCTCTATGAGCTCCCATTGCAGTGAATGTATTTGTGCAATAATTTAAGCCAACAATCCACAACAATTTGAAGCATGCAATGTCATTTTGCCATAGAGAGCTCAATCCTGTTACTTTGGGTTTGAGTCAGTTTCTTGATCCCAGAAGCAAATGACTTTTCACCTCTGGATCTCTACCCAAATTATGTTTTGACCATGGAACCAGGGAGGCTTCAAGGAGCCAGGTTTTCCTGCTTGCCAACTGAGATTTGCCAGTGCTGATTTTACACATTCCTATTAGTTTTTAATGAGTATTTTGCTTTAGTTATAAAATAGCAACTGTAGGGCCATAAATTTACAGATCATGTGACTGGAAGTGCATGCTTTAATTTTCTAAGGGTCTCTCTGTAGAACCAGGTTCCTAACCCTTCATTAACTCCTATCCTTGGCCAACTACTCCATAAGAATTAATTGAACGCTTTCTGTATTCAAAGCCCCATTCTAAGTACTACAGAAAGCACAAAGAAGTCCAACCCTCCTCTTAGGATTTGAGACAAGAAGGAGTGAGGGGTGAGTACTAAGCAGCTTCCTCCATCACACCAGGTGCACCTATTACTGTTACTTCTTACCTCTCACACCTCCTTTTCCCTCACCCCATTGCCCTCTGTGCTCCAAATACTGGGAAATTCTTAGTCCCCTCTAGGTAACATCTTCTCTCTGGTCATTCGTCATTTAAGCCTACTGTTAACTTCACTTAAAACACCAATGTCTCCTTCTCTGGGAAGCCCTCCCTGACTGACAATAACAGCCCTCCTCCCAGCAAGTGCTCCTAGACCCCTATATGCTTCTAGGTGGCAGCATCCATCACATGCCCTTGTCATTCCCAGCTTCATTGTCTGCAAATCCAGTAGGCTCTGTGAGGGCAGAGACTGTCTGTCTCATTCACCACTGTACCTGGTGTCTAGCACAGCACCTGGCCCCCCATAGAAGGGAGCCAGTATGAAAGTACTGTAGGCCAAAAGAAACTCCTTCCCCGCAGGGTAGGTGGAGGGAGCATCTGTAGCACCTCAGCTTCATGACTGGTCCTATTTGGGGGAACCCTCTGTTTTCTATCTTACCCACTTTTATTTTTGAGTGGTGACATTGTATTTCTCTTCCATCACCCACACCTGCAGGAGTCCCTGAAAGGTCTTGCTCAAGCCTGGACTGGTCAAGGCTGTGGGGATCTCAGAGGGCCCCAGTCAACCATGGGCTCAAATTTCTAGTGACCAACCCACCCTGAGAAGTTTTTTACAGTTATTTATACCTCTTTAGACCTGTGGACTAGCCGAGGCCTGGTAAATGCCAAGATCCTCTTGACCTCTGCTTTCCCACATCCTGGCAGTCCCCTCATCATTTCTCAGCCAGCATCTCACTCTGGACCTGGTGAAATCAGATGCGCACCTCTTACCTTTTTCCTCTCAAACCACTGGGCAGTCACCAGGGAGCTGGCAGAAAATGGTGACCACAAGCCAGGAGAAGTTGGCCCTGAGTGACTTTCTTTTCTATTGCCACAGTCACTTAGGGATGTCTCAGCCATCCTTGGATTATAAATACACACATACAAACATACACTTGGGGAACATTCACTGTGGTAATGGCCTGGATAGTAGGGCATGTGACACAGGGTAGGGATTGGGGCCTTTGAGGATGAGGCTGGACATAGGCATATCTCAAGCCAAGTTAGAGGCCACAGATGACCCTCACTCAGAGAGGCCAAAGGCAGAGCTTGAGTTAAAAATCACAGATCCAGGACTGAGAGACAGGCAGAAAGGAGATCAGGGCAAATGTGCATTGGGCTCTGGTGAATGGATGGTGCTGGGTGGCTGCCTGAAGCATTTAGCCAGGGAGGGTGGGTTCCATGGATCGATCAGACTGGCTTCAGTAGCTGCTGGCAAGGTGTACAAAAATAGGACAAAGTTTGTACCAGTAAACTTAAAACACCCCAAGTGGAAGAGGAGATATGTACATACACAGTTAGCCTGGGAGAAGGGCAGTCTGTTTTAGGGGCTGAGGAGCCATGGTGGTGGAGAACAGCAAATGGATCTGGTGCAGGTACAGGAGGGGGCATCCAGCAGAGCAAAGCCAAGGATACAAGGCTACGTCCCAGTTGTCTGCAGATCAAGTTGGGAGGGAGCTAAGGCCCTTTAAACTTGCGGTATCCCAGCTCCGGGGCTAGAACTTACTATTATTTAAACTACCATTAAAATAGATTTGCCTATGATACTTCTTGGAATTCTCACCATTGCAGAGTGAGGAATGAATGATTAATCCTATTTGACTGTTTTTACTTTAATTTTTAAAATTTTCTGTAAAGATAGGATCTTGCTATGTAGCCCAGATTGGTCTCAAATTCCTGTAGCCTCAGCTTTCTAAAATGCTAAGATTGAGCCACCACACCCAGCCTGTGAACTCTGTTTTAGAGATGAAGAAATTCAGAGAAAATGAAGGATATTTGCCCAAAAGCCTGTGAAGTGACAATTAGGGGAGAGATGGGGAGAAGAAAGTTGAGATAAGCCCTGGACAATACAGCCTCAAAGTTGAGGTGAAGGGTGTGTGCTTTGTACTTACCAGTGATTTTGTGTTATTGTGAAAGCCATTTCGGAGCATAGGACCAGCTCTGACACTTTAACTGACCTTTCTTGGAGTCTTTATTACATGACATATTACTGGTTGTGTGACTTTTTCCCCTCAATAAGGCAGGAAAAAAAGAAGTAGTAGTAGGCTTAAAGCAACCACAGTACAAAGACACCAAATACTGGGCTTTTGAGGCCCAAGGCCCCAGGTCTATCTGGGAGACAGGAATGATTAAAAGATATGATATATGAAAATCTTTTGTTTTAAGTCCTCCCTGCCCCCTGCCTTACTCCAGACCAATGCCCTATAAACTGAAGAGAAGCAGAGGGGCAGAGAGTTAGAAGTATCTTGGGAGCCCTGAACCCTGAGCCCTGTTTCCTTTCAGGTCTGGGAGAGGAGCAGATGGGCAGGTGGCCACTCTTGTGAGAATGGGGTCTGGGCACAGCAAGGACCTGTGCCTCACTTTTCTAGGAAGCTCAGGGAGATGGAGACCTTCAGGGTGTCCTCTTAACCTATAGAGCAAGAGTGGCAGTGGGGCACATCTAGGCAGAGAAACCCAACCTCTCCTCCCAAACACATAGGTTTCCCATGGCTCTTCCAGGGGGCAGAAGTCAGCCCAGAGAGCAGGTGGGAGGAAGCCAAAGGCCTGCAGAGGGGCTCTCAGCAGGAACAGAGCAGACAGGGTGCTGTGGCGTGGAGCACCTGTCCAGTGGTTGAACAGGGGTAGTGCCTACACCAGCTTGGAGAGGGGACGTTTTTGAGGACCAGACTAGAAGAACACATTCCATCTCAAAAGAGAGCTCAGGGCAGATTGCACAGAGATGACAATGCCCACTTCTTTCCGGGGCTGCTATAGACCCAGCACTTAACATCAACTCCAGGGAGTGAGTAGGAATGAAAACCCTAAATTTAATAGAGCTGAATGTTGACATGATTGAGAAAATGACATAAGTGACTGATTTTTACCCAGAAGTAATTCTACCATTTTCTCTGCATCAGCCAGAATGAGGGCTTTAGATAGAAAATAAGACCGATTACAGAAAAATTAAAAAAAAAATTATACCTGTCAGAGTCTTCTGACTAGGAAAATCAAACCCTTGCATGAACTTCCTGCCTTCTCTACTCCTCCCTCAGCCAGCACCCCATCCCATCCACTTAAATGTGCTGAACTGTGCTCTTGTTTATAGAACCATGGGCCTTGTAAGAGAGCCAGGAATTATTAGTGCCAAAATAAGAAAGCTAGAAGGGACCTTGGCGATTATTTGATGCAACCCCTTCATTTCCTGAATGAAGGAATTGGGGCCTGGAGAGGAGCATGACTTGCTCAGGGTCCCCACCAATTGAGTGATGTTGCTGAGAAAACTCAGTTTTCTATTTTTTCCCCACCAGCTCCTATGCCTCCTATCCCTAAGCATGCAAATCTTGCCACCAGCCTCTCCATGGACCATGCCTGCGTCTTGCCTCACGGCCACCCCTCATTCACGGCCTTCTCTGAGCCTGGGTCTCCAGCTGGAAGGTAGCTGCCCAGTCTCCCAGGCTGGGTCCATGATCCAGAGCAGATGGCGCTGAGGACAGAGAGCAGAGGACTGAAGGACATGCCTGGGGAGCTGCCCAGTGTGGAGACTTATGGACGACCCTCCCACAAAGTGACCTCTGGGCCCTGGAACAAAGCACTTCTCCAGCACACCATGGATCATGTCTTGTGGGGACAGTATGACGCATGCCAAAGATTCTTTCCAAGCCACAATTGCTTTAGAGTCATGGCAGCAAGTCTCTGCCTGCTGGGGCCTGAGAGCTGCCGGTCCCCCTCCCCCACCATGCTGAAAGAAAGGGAAGCCTCAGACCTCCTTGAGTTAGGAATGCTGGCTGCAGGACTAGAGAGGGACATGGAGAATGCAAGGGAACAAGAGGTTGGGTCTCCCTACCCTACAGGTCAACTCTGAATCAACGAGCAGCAGCACAGGGCGAGCAGACACCAGCGCTGCCAGCCCTGCTTGGGCCAGGAGTTTTGCCCACTGTCCCCTTTCATCCTCACCATCTAATAGCAGGTATTCATATCTTTTTTTTTTAAGAGATGAAACAAATAAAGTTTAGAACAGTTAAATGGCTTGGCTAAGGAATTTTTTTTTTTTTTTTTTTTGGTTGACAGACTCTTGTACTGTTACCCTGGGGAGAGCGTCATGGTATCATACCTCACAGCGACCTCACACTCTTGGGCTCAAGCAATCCTCTTACCTCAACCTCCCAAGTAGCCGAGACTATAGGCTCATGCCTCATGCTTGGACTAGTTTTTCTATTTTTAGTAGAGATGGGGTCTCACTCTTGGTTAGGCTGGTCTCCAACTCCCGAGCTCAAGTAATCCACCTGCCTCGGCCTCCCAGAGTGCTAGGATTACAGGTGTAAGCCATCTCACCTGGCCTCCATGACTACAGTTTCACAGCTTTTAAGGAAATGATCTGGGCTAAGAACCCAATCATTGGACGCTCCGGCCTTTTAAGAAGTCTCTGTGTTTTCAGAGGCAAGGTATCCCTGGATCATGCTTTGAAGCTTTCCTAAGTCCCCCTCCCAGGAGTCTCTTTTCTAGGAGTCCTTCTCACCTAAATCTGGGACATAGAGAGGGGGGTCTCATGTGGCCAAGCTCGATCCCTTGCAGATTAGAGGTTGGGAGCTAGGGCACCAGGAACTTGACCATCCCCTTCTCTCCCAAGGAGACTGAACTCTGGGCAGTAATTGGAACTGGTTCACAAGATCACTTACATTCCCTTAGAGCTGTTTTAAGTCGTGAGCAAATAGCCCTGTGCTAGAAGCGGCTCTCAGTGAAGGCTGATCACCTGTGAGCAGAGCTCGAAGCAATCAAATAAAACCTATAATAAAGCTAATCTCATGGAAAGTTCAATGACAAGCTTATATAGAAATTAGACCCAAATGATGAACAGTTCCGGAAAGTTACTACTATTGCTTTTACAGAACTCAGCCAAATTGCTAGTTTTTCTATTCTCACTTGATGGATTCTTTAGTCACAATGTGTTGGCAGGCCAGAAGGTTTTCCTTGGTCATTACGAACAGTTTCATCCTCATTCTACCCTCCAGCCTGCACACCCTCACACATATGAATCTTCACCCGTATTAAAAGATAGAGGTCGGCGCTTCTGCAGACACACTGTAGGGACCCTACTAACTCCAACCTTGGTCCAAGCACAAGGCACTTCTCCATAAGTTTGTTGATAATCTTAGTTTCTTCTGCACCCTCCCCCACCACCACTGCGCACAAACATACACAGAGGCCCAAGGTGCCTTCTCACACTGGGGAATGCTTGAAATGACTTCTATTCCCCACCCTAAGCTTAGGTGCTGGGGGGACTCCAGGTGCAGGAACTTGGACCCTGACCATGGAAGGCCTGCTCACAGGGTTGCAGCTGGAAAGATCCTCCCTCTTCCCTCCAGGCGCTCTGCTGTGTCTGCTCCTGCTCTCAAAGGGTTAAGGTGTCCTGCAGACTCAGATGGCAGTATGTGGTCCCCTGCTACATCCTGTTGTGAGGGATGCTGTTCCCTGTTTTTGGAGCGTCCTGCTTTGCTCCCCAGGCAGGCAGAGGAAGTCCGCAAGGGGAAACAGCCACGGGTTTATAGAAAATCTCAGCCCTGGCCTCCTTCCTACGTGTCAGCTTTTCTGGGCCTCTGTCAGCGCCCCAGCATCAGCCAGTGCCGAGCGCGGCCATCCTGGCCAGTGCCTGACTTCAAAGGAAAGGTAATTTCGGCAGCCCTAAAAATAGGCCTTGCGACTCTTTTGGAAGGATTGCCAGCATCAGAGGAGCAAATCTTGGGTTTTACTCGCAGTTCCTGTCAATCCCACGGCCTCTGCCTGCTTCCTGCTTATTCCCTGTCCAGTGGTGTTCGCAGGTTTTGTCTGTGACCCACAGTCATTTTACATCCAGACATGGCACATATACAGAGGCATGTGCGTGCACACAAATACACCCACACACAGTGAAAAGTGTGGTGTTAGCGCTAGTGCAATGCACTCTATTTTCTATTCTGTTCTATTTCATTTTTTTTTTTTTTTTTGCAGTTTTTGCCCGGGGCTGGGTTTGAACCCGCTACCTCCGGCATATGGGGCTGGCGCCCTACTCCTTTGAGCCACAGGAACTGCCCATCTATTTCATGTTTTCAAACTCCTGCTTATGACCCACTAAGAACTTGAATAACCTGCTAGTGAGTAGCACCCACAGTTTCAGAAACTTGAATCACAGCTTTCCCGTTTCTTTCCCTGATGCTGTTATTACTGAGCTATGTGGCCTTGAGCAAGCCTCCTAAACTTCATAGAGCTTTTGTGTTTTTCAGACATAGAAAGAGGGTTGGTCAATAGCTTCTGTGACACTCAGAAGTGTGTGGTTCTGCCTCTTTCTTCTTTAAAAAAGAACCACCTGTGGCATTTCCTGGGCAGACACAATTTGGTACTCAAAGTGTCAAACAGAGAACAAAGGGGAGGTTGTTGTTTTTTTTTTTTTTCTCCACGGGTCTAGCTGTGGCAAAAAGATGAGCTTTGGAGGAAACATCAAAGATGCCAGCTCCCCGCAGATTAGCTGCGTGACTTCCTTCCCTTCTCCTTGCCTCAGTTATGAGGGTGACCCCATCTTCCAGGGTTGTTGTGGGGTTAAATAAGACAACAGCAGTGAAATCCTTACCACGACATTTGGTATACAGCAAGCACTCACATTGTAGTGGCTGTTACTGTTGCTGTTACTTAAACTTATTGTTTAAGCCAAAAGAAAAGTCACTCAAAGATTTATTTGATTTGAAGGGCCTTGGTGATCAAAATACCCAATGAGATGTTAACTCTTCCCTTCAAGAAGTCATCTTTGCCAAGCATGAAAATCATCTGTGCCACAGGTCAGCCACCTGTCCCTGGCTGGCCTACTGCAATGGCCGTTATCTCCATCTCCTTGAAATCCACTGATGATTTCCACTAGCACAGCCTGTGTGAGGTGGGGAGTGAACATTTGCCAACCACTGTGTATATTCTTGACATTTGGCCTTCCCCAGCCCTATACCTTCTCCGCTCTCCCTTCCATCCTCTAATCCTGGCTATCCATGTGGTGGTGGGGAAATTACAATCCACACTTCCTCCCCTTCCTTTCCTTCCTTATTAGGGGAGGAGGTAGCCTTCCCTTTCAGATTTACTTAGCTTCTCTTCTTAGTAACATCATCAGTGCCACCTCCTTTATTCAGAGTTTTACTGTTTGCAGAGCATTTCACCCTGGTTCTCCTTGGATCTTCTTGATGCTGATAAGAACCCTGTGGTTTGGTGGGGTACGAATGATGCTCACCTTACAGATTAGACAAATGACTTGCCCAAGGTCATTAGGCTATCAGAGGCTGTAGGCTCAGGTCTTTTTCTGCCACAGTCAATGGTTTTCTCTGCCCACTTATTTATTTACTATAGTCTTGAGGAGCACCCTTGACCTGGGGAGGGGCTAGTGGTAGTGATTAGACCAGTAACTGGGTACCCTGGGAGAGGGTACAACCATAGATGATCTGACTTCCTTCCAAGGTGTCATTTTTGTGGGCCATTACCAAAAATTACTTACAATAAGCATAATTTTTTATTTGTTTTTGAGAGAGTCTCACTATGTTGCCCTCAGTAGAGTGCCCTGGTGTCACACTACCCTCTAACTTAAGCAATTCTCTTGCCTCAGCCTCCTGAGTAGCTGGGACTAAAGGCGCCTGCCACAAGGCTTAGCTATTTTTTAGGTGCAGTTGTTATTATTGTTTAGCAGGCCCAGGCCAGGCTTGAACCCGCCAGCCTCAGCCTATGTGGTTGGTGCCCTACTCACTAAGCTACTAAGCTACGGGTGCTGAGCCTAATAAGCATTATCTTTGACTCATTCTGACCTTTATTATAATTTCTAATCATTGCATTTGTTCATGTACCTATTTTTGTCTTTTTCCATTACCAAAATCTATGCTCCATCAGGCAAGGACTGTGTTTGCTTAGACATCATCAGATCCCTAACACTGAACACAGGGTCTGGCACAATAAAGATTTGTTGCTTGAAAAATATTTGTTGAAGACGCGACTAAACATACCACCTTGGAGAGACTGGGCTGGTGACCTTTGTCTTTATTTATGCAGCTTATTTAATATCTGTGTTCTTTGACCTGAATGATATTAATACCACATCATGCACACAAAGTGAATGGGAAAATTGAGGCAATTATGTGGGTAATTCAAGCAGAATGGACCACCTACTCCAACCTCAATTATCTGGTTATTTTAGGTGGAAATAGTTTCAAACCTGAAGAACTGGAATAATTACCTTGTTTCTCCATTTCCCTTTTTTCTTGCAGTTCCAGCTGCAAACAGATGTGGAAATGCTTCCCTGTGAAGAACAGACACACATGTACAGACACACATGCCCAAGATTGTGGAGAACAGGAATGTCAGAGGGTAAGGGGTGGGAGCACAGAGGACATCCACCGTCCCCCGTGGGAAACCTGCCCTGCCCTGCCTCTGGCAGCATCTAGTGAACTCCCCCCAGCACACACTGCTGGAGTCAAGGAAATCGCCACTTGACCTTGGCAGACTGCTTGACCTTGGCCAGTTCCGGGCTGGACCCTCATGGGCTGACAGACATAGTTCTGAGGGAGATATATTCTTCAATTTGGGATTTAAACAAAGAACAGAAAAAATGCAAGCCTAAGCCAAGAGCTTTGGCTTTGTCATGTCAATAGTATTTAAAGATGTTATTTGGCTGGAGCTGAGAGTTCTGCAAATGAAAAACGACTTGGCCCCTCTCTCTTCTCCCCTTTCTCTGCTCCCTGCTGGTTCAGCCCTATGGTTGGCTTTCCCCTGGAGCTTCACTTCCTCCTGTAGCCCAAAGGCAACTTGTCTTGGGGAAACCACATGTACCCCTGATGCTTACCTCCCCATGGCCTGTCTTCTCCTCTGAGCGCTTGCTTCTGAGGGATTTGGGGTGTCTCCCGAGAAGCATGCCTTTGGCATGAGGCAGAGTAGCTTTCTGTCACTTTAGGGAAGGGGAGATGGAGGCCCAGGAAGGAAAGAAAAAGAAGAGAAGGGGACACAATACTTACAGAGCATCTGCCATGTGCTAAGTGGCCACTGGCTAGTTGCTT
The DNA here is from genome assembly GCA_963574655.1 of Perodicticus potto. NCBI lineage: Eukaryota > Metazoa > Chordata > Mammalia > Primates > Lorisidae > Perodicticus > Perodicticus potto. Next base: position 14,975 of record CAUYRH010140684.1, read on the forward strand.
TCCGTGATATATTTGAAGTTCAGGCAGCTTGTGAGGTAGGTCATAATATCCCCGTGTTACAAATCAGACAACTGAAGCCCAGAGGGGTTAAGCAATTTACTTGAGTCAGTGAACATTTCAGGTGCTCAGCAAGACTTCTTCAGCCTTTGTTTGTTCCCGCCCCTGAGCCTCTGGCACCATCGTGGCCATCTCTCAGGCCTAGCTCATCTCTTTCCTCCTTTGTGAAGCTTCCCTTGCCTCCCCAAGCCAGAACTGATCACATGCTCTGTGCCACTGTGGAGTGTCTGTTAGTTAACTAACACTGGTGTGGACACATTGCTTGGGGTGTGACGGGGTCCTTTCTGGGGTGTGTGGGTGGCTTGCCCTGGGATGGGGACGTCTGACCCAGCCTGGCACCAGCTCAAGGTTCAGGGTAAAGACGGGAGTAAGGGGCACAGGGCAAAGGAGAGTGACTTCCTCTCCAAGGCTTGGGCACACTTAAACCCAGAGGCTGCAAACCCTGCTGTCGCCTGGACTTTGCTAAACTTCAGCCTCCTCATGTCACACTCACCTTCTAGGGGAAGCCTCCTTCATCCTGTTGGGCATTTGGCAGTGTGGAAAGCAATGAGGGGAGGACCATGGAGCAGGAAGCCCCACACTCCCCCAGCGTGGGGTGTGATCTGCTTCAGAAGTGGGTGAATGAATGAATAACTTGAGTGTTCAATGTCACTACTCTAAGAATCCACCCATCTTGGCTCTGCCCTGAGAGCCACAGGAAGAACAGCCTATAAATATGATTTCTGACTCCTCCTGGTTTCTGTCCAAGCATAGAGGTGGGACTGAGGCCCTGTGGTCTTCCAGGACCTTTCTGGGCTGAGCCCCACCTTTTGCCCACTCCGGGGTGCATCTGAGAGTATGGTGCAGCTGAGACCCTAACCCCTACCTCTGAGGTGCCTGAAGGGGGTTCCACAGCTTCCTCCTTTTGCTGCCTTTTCCTTGGTACAGCCCCCAGCTTGCTATTGCCACAATGCAGAGAGACTGGACCAGAGAGGGGCCCCAGGTCTTAGTCCTCTCAACTCTAGTCCGTGGCCCTCCTCAAATATCAGCTTGTTCTAATTTGAACCCAGTAAAACAAAACTGCGACTGTGCATATGTGTGTGCATGTGAGGGTGGGCACGTGTGTGTCTATAGGGGTGTGTGTCGGGCTCAGGGTATATACATACACTAAATTGTACTTGAACAGAGCTTGAAGTTCCCCTCATTTTATAAAGAGGAAAGCAATTTATTTTAATTCGGAGAAGCCGGTATTTCTGCCTGATACACGGGACATGAAAAATTTAAGGGCGGCACATGGGGTCCCTGCTTCTCTGCCTAGGAGCCCCTCTCCCGCCATCCTGACTCCTAGACCCTGTCCTCTCCTTTCTCACAGCCTTATAGGAAACCCACAAAAAGGTATCATCGAAGATGCAGAGATCCTTTCATTGTCTGAGTCCCCCCAGCCCTGCCCTTCCCGGCCACCTCATGGCTCTGCCTCTCCCAGCAGCCGCACGTTCTACTCCACCACTTCTGTATCCTTTGTACTTTTTCTCACGCTTTGCAACAGCCCTATGAGGGTGGTATTATTATCCTGACTTTACAAGTAAGAAGACTGAGGCTTAGAGAAGTCAAGTGACTTCTTCACAGCTGGGACCCAGCAGGAGCAGGATTGGACCCTCGGCCTTCCTGATGTCAAGTGTACGCTGGGCCCCAGCAGGCTGGAGGCCACCCCAGGGGATGCACAGTGTCCCACGGCTCCCCAGGGCTGCTGAGCTGCCTGGCAGGATGCCTAGGGTTGCTTCTCTGCCTCTGCCCTCTGTCCACACTCCAGAAGCACTCAGCCGGGGCTGATAACCATGGCAGGTGCTGTGAGATGGCTCTGACAACACAGGGATCTGCTGAGGGGCAGCCACCTTTGGAAAGGCCTCTCCTGCACCCAGAACACCAGCTCCCACATGACAAGTGGGCCCAGAGCCCTGACCCCCAGCTGTCAGCACCAGTGATCCTACTTAATAGCTAAGCCCTGGCACTTACCAGGTCTTCGAGGGGCCAACATTCCCTTACCGAGAAACACTTCATCTGTGGCTGAGCCCAGGGCCTTGTCCCCTGGCCAGTGTCTTCATAGTTAAGATTCCTGTAGCTATGAAGGGCTGGCACCCATGAGCACCAAGTTTTTCCAGCCGAGTTCCATCAGAAAGGTAATGCCTTTTCCATTACATACCAGGCCCTCGAGTCCTTTTGGCCATTAAAGGACAGAGAACTCCAAATATTTTTAGTATCCTCTGGCCCAACCCAAGTACTCCAGGTATCTCCTACAAAAGAGGAGTTAGCTTTCCATCTCAGGCAAACAGCTCATGGGGTCAAAACCTGGGGACACGGGTCTGGGAAGAGATGTGGTTTGGAAAGAGAGCAAGGGAATGTTGGCAACAAATATAGCAGGAACTGCCCCCCCCCACAAAATCCTGGGGTGCAGGACTTTGCACATACAGCAGTCACGTCTTAAAACAGGGTTACTTTCTAAACCAGGCGTCCTCAAACTTTTTAAACAGGGGGCCAATTCACTATCCCTCAGACCGTTGGAGGGCCGGACTATGAACAAATTAAAAAAAAAGAAACTATGAACAAATTCCTATGCACACTGCACATATCTTATTTTGAAGTAAAAAACAAAACGGGAACAAATACAATTCACACCAATGCATGTGGCCCACGGGCCGTAGTTTGAGGACCCCTGCTCTAAACCCAGTGGTATGGAAAGATTGTGTGAAGTCAGAATGACTCTCAACTCTTCCTTCTGAAGGTACCATGTTGGAGACTCTGGCAAACTGCCTCTCATGATGTCTGACCGAATGGAAGTTACATCAGCACGGGAGCAGATGTCGTCATTTGGGGTGTACATGCAATGAAGTGACTGTCTTACATTTTGGGACTGTGTTGTGTGAAGAGTGTGTATATTTTTTTCTTTATTTTGGGTTAATATGAGGGTACATAGGTTATATTATTTGCCTTTCTAAGATGAAGTCCAAAGTTTGAGTTGTAGTTGAGCACTTTACCCAGGAGGTGTGCTGTACGCCCCTACATTGTACCCAGTAAGTGAGAACTTACCAAGGCCCCTCCCCATCCTTGAATTTAATTGTTTTTTCTCTCATGTGGGCCCGTAGCTCTTGATCTACTAGTTTCAGGTTAGTACTGAGCACATAGGATGCTTGCTTTTCCCTTCTTGAGATACTTCGGAGGATGCTTTTTGACTCTGTCCAGGTAAACACAAAAGATGCAAAGTCTCCATCTTCTTTATGTCTGAATAGTATTCATGGTATACTGTACATGTGCCACAGTTCATTAATCCATTCTCGGATCAAAAGGCACTTGGATTTTGTTCACATTTTTTCAATTGTGAACCAAGCTGTGTATCTTTAAGTAAAAGACTCAAGCTCACACACGTGGGAAGCCGGGCTGACCCCCCCAGGGCTCATGCTCATTAAATGGAACAGAAGCCCAGCTTCCTATATGTGCCTAAGCTGGCAGTCAGGTGGCATGATCCCACAGCATTTACACTCAGTGTCTCTATGTTGGGCCATGTTGGGCTGGGCAGAGCGGCAGCTTCTGGGCAAACAACGCAAAGAAGCTGAGAGGCTGCCTTGTGGATGTGAACCCTGGGCAAAAGTTTCTCCCTGTGAATGCTCCTTATTGCTGTCTCCCCCCACCACTACCATCGTATCCCAGGCAGGGGTACTGATGGCCAGAGGCAGGGGCACTTTAGATGGACAAGCAAGGGTAGGGAAGAAGAGCTGATGAGGCCCCAAATGCTTCTGGCTGGAACAGTGTGGGGTGACCTCGGTACTGAGGAAGTTGTCCAGAAAAGATAAGGAAGAGGGCACGGAATCTTGCCTAGCTGACAAGAATTTGAAAATTTTTCTTCAAATGACTGATTTTCCTTTAATGTTCATTTGAAGGCATAGGTAGGGAACTGCTGTTCTGCAAATATTTATACCAGCGTTTAAAAATTTATTCCTTTTTATGACAAAAAAACAGTACAATGCTGGTTATGAAAAAGCTAAATATCAAAGTGATAGATAACCGAGAAAGCGAAAGTCCCCAATAATTCCACTCTGCTGGCAATAAACCCTGGGAACAGTTTTGGATGTTTATACTAGGGTTTCAGCCAATCATGTGTGTATGTAGCAATGGTGCGTGCTGGAGCGAAGCATGAGTGTTAACTTGTCTTTCTGCATCCACAGCTGCAAGGCACCTGCCAGGGCTCTTCAAAACGAGGCACCTGTTCCACCTGGTGGCAGCTACCTGCATTTCCTGGTAAGATGGAATCATCTAGTCCTGCACTGCCCTTCCAGTTCAGTGGCAGCAGCCTCATCCTGCACCCTCCTTTCCCCTGCTGTCTGCCATCACTTATCACCTGTGATTGGTGTGGCATCTGAGATGCAGAAGAACATGGGATATTATGATGTGCTAAGAAATATATACAGCAGAACCTCCATAGTTGACCACCTCCTTAGTTGACCAGACACGCACCACATGTATGTTATCAACACATTGGGCCTAGTTCCTTATGTTGACCACCTCTGTATGTCAACCACTTTGTTATAGTCGTCTCAGTGGTCAACTTACAGAAGTTCTACTGTATTTGCTCTGCTCCTGGTTTCTGGCATGGAGCTCCTGAAACCTTGGTAGATAAGAGTGCTAGGAGAATCTTTTGTTCTCATATGTGGGCTTTGATCCGGTTCTTCACAGAACTCCTAAAACTGTTAATTTCCTAAGTGCTAGACCCAGAGCTTTTAAATGCCTGGGACTTTCCCGGGTGATGCATCTTTTGCTCTGACCAGATGACTCTTGGTGGGCTCCTGGATTTTTGCCCCAACTCCTAGCCTCCAGGGAAGGGAGAGGGGATGAAGCTTAAGCTGATCACCAAGAAACAATGATTTAATCAATCAAACCTACATAATGGTGCCTTGATAAGCCCCCAGAAGGACTTGGTTTGGAGAACTTTAGACAGCTGAGCAGATGGAAGGTCAGTGCCCTGGGGTGGGGAGGGGAGCTCCATAGCCCTTCTGCTACACCTCACCCTAGACATCTCTGCATCTGTATCCACTGTAATATCCTTTATAATAAACCAGTAAGTGTAAGTAAAGTGTTTCCCTAAATTCCGTGAACTGCTCTAGCCAATTAGAATACCCCCCAAAAGGGGATCATCAGTTGGTCAAAGGTACAGGCCACTTCCTGAGACTTGCAGTTGGTATCTCAAGTGAAGTCTTGTGGGACTGAGCTCTTAACCTGTGGGATCTGATGCTGTCTCCAGGTAGATTGTGCCACAATCCAATCAGATTGTAGGATGTTCAGCTGGCGTCTGCTGAAGACGTTCTTGCTTGGTGTGAAAACACACCTGCACCTGGTGTCAGAGTGTTGTGATGAGTGCTGTGTGACAGTAGGAAACACACTTTGGTCTTTCCTGTCTCACACGGGTCCTTTCCCAGGACTCCTCTAGGCTGGGCAACACCTCCAGGGCACCTCACATCCTGCCCTGTCCTTCCTGCTCAAGGATGGTCAGATTCTCGGCTGGGCACAGAAGCTCATGCCTATGATCTAGCACTCTGAGAAACCGAGGTAGGAGCATCACTTGAGCTCAGGTGTTCAAGACCAGCCTGAGAAAGGGTGGGATCTTGTCTCTACTGAAAATACAAAAATTATCCGAGTGTCATGGTGGTGGCCTGTAGTCCCAGCTACTCGAGAGGCTGAGTTAGGAGGATGGTTTAATCTAGGAGTTTGAGGCTGCTGTGAGCTAGGCTGATGCCACGGCACTCTAGACTGGAACAATGGGGTAAGACTCTGTCTCAAAAAAAGAAAAAAAGACAGTGAGATTCTCTGTCTGATCTTGTGTACTCTGGGCTGTGTAGCACAGCAAGGGCTGAATGTGGTCGGGGAAGGGTAGGGAGAAGACTTGCTTCTTGCATACTGGTACCATCCACAAAATTTTAAATACATGGAAGTCTTTCACTGTGAGGTTAAATAACTCCCTCAAAGTCACACAGCTGGAAAGTGAGAGAGGTGTTTCTGAAACCCATTCTGGTTGATGGAAAATTAGAAGACCTGGGAGTTTTGGGAGTTTGACCTTGGAAAAGCTGCCTCACCCCTCTGGGTTCAATGTTCCCATAAAGCAAGGTGGTTGGTTCTTAACATTAGCTGTGCTTTGGAATCACCTGAGAAGCTTCGACAAACTGATACCTGGCTCCACCTGGGGCTTCAACTCTCACCAGCCCAGGACGCAGAGTGAGCACCTCACCGTCTATGGCTCCATGCTGTGCTGTGGGTCCAAGGGGCCCCAACATGGGGGGGGGGCCAGAGCCGACTGACCCTCATGGGAGTAGGATGGTGCTAAGCTCCCTGTCTGTCTAGGTCTTGTTACCCAGACTGAAAAGTTCTTCAGTCTAAAAGGCCGGTAGAGCCCAAACTCCGTGGGTTCATATCTCAGTTCGCTCACTAGTCCTCAGGCAGGCTGCCTCCCCTCTCTGCGCTTCCACTTCCTAACCCACAAAATGGAGATAAAATAGCACGTGTGCCACAGGACTGTTGGCAGAATGGACTGAGGTGGTATGTGCAGAGGGCCAAGCACAGTGCTGGCACTGGGTAGGGAGCTCTCTCAGTCACCTTCCCTGCTTCCTCTAAAGGAGCTCTCTCCAGCCGTGGTGGCCCAGGGGAATCATGTCCATTCCCTCTGTTGCTATAAGATCAAAGGATCACATGGAAGAGTCTTTGATGTTCAAATGAAGGGAAACCAGGGACTGGCCCAGAGGCAGAAGCACCCAGGGGAAATGATCCCATTTGGGGGGCCCAATTAGGGGGTTGCGTCCCTGACCTTGTTCTCACTGGAGCTCCCCGTGAGATGCCCAGATTTAGGGCAGGCTTTGCAATAAGGAAATGGGTTGCCCTGCCCAAATGTTGGCAGAAGTTGGAGGAGTTGCTTCTTAGAGATCCAGTGAAGCCCTTTAACCCCTGAGAACCTTACCTGGGTGGGGACCCCTATTCCATCCCTGTCCCCTCTGGAAGGTTTAGAAAGGCACTCCTGGCCCCCCACTGTCTGTTTTGTTTCTCAAAGGCTGGATTGTGACTCACCGGTGTTTGTGATTGAGTGGTTAGGTTTAGAGGGCTCAAACCTGGGCCCTTTGTTAGATCTGAACCTCAGCAAAATTTCCAGGCCCAGCTCTGCCTGGCGTGGATTACCTGGTGTGCTAAAAAGCTCTCTGCCTCCAGTGAAGGAGGACTCCCAAGCATGGAACCAGACACGTCTGAGCTCCCTCCTTTGCTTTGCCGCTGATCAGCTCTGTAGTCTTGGGAAGATATATATATATATATATATATATATGTTTTTGTCTCTGGAGCAGCTCAGACACTGTCAACCTTTTGACTCCCTCTACCTTTTGTCAGGCTTGATCACAGAGCATGGTTACTACTCACAGCTGGAAAAAACACTGAGGAGATTGGCTAAGTCAAAGCTAAGGGCCTCCCAGCCCAGTAGCTTGGAAAGAGCACTGTGCACAGGACCTGGACACCTGTCGTGCAGTCCTGGCACAGGCAGCTGCTGACTGTGACCTTGGACAAATCGATAAACTTCTCTGGGCCTTGTTTACACAGCTTGTCTATAATGCAGTTGGTCTAAATCAGTCTTTCTCAGAAGCGAATTATTTAGTGCACTAGTTTTGCAAGCTGCTTCTCAAAGAAAAAGAGAAGTCTCAAAGGTCCCATGAGTTAGAGGATTACCATAAACTTCTCTCCCACGTAGCACATCATGGCATATACATCAGCTTATTAAAGGTGCTGAGAAATCCAGGAACAAAGAAGCTGACCTGACTTTGGTTTGCTCATTTCTTCCTAAATTCATTTGACTGTGAACCTTTTTTCCCCTTTAAATTCCTACTAACATCCTGAAAGGCCAGGGATGGAAGAAAGGCAAGTGAGATGTGAAGGCCTGATCTGGAATTGGGCTTCCCAAACTTGCAAGTGTATATAAAACGCCAGGGCATGTTGGTGGAATGCAGATTCTAATTCGGCACGTCTGGGATGAGGCCCGAGATTCTAGGTGTCTAACAAGCTCCCCCCATGCCCATTATGCTGGTGTACAAAGGGCTGATTCTTAAGGCTTTTAGATATGATTGCAATTAAGCAGACTTTAATGGAAGTCTGTCTTGGAAACAGTGTATAAATGATGACACAGGGACTCCGAAATCATAGTGACCTTACCACCTATCTGCAGTGCAACCTTGGACAAGTCACTTTACCTCCCTGAGCTTTAGTTTTCTCATCTTTAAGTTTAGGTATTAATTATATGGGCATCATAGGGTTGTTTGGGGATTAAATAAGATTACGCAAATACAATACATAGTACCAAAATATACCCTGGTCATCACTGGTGAGGGCATACAACAGTTCTGACCTCTCCCTTCTGTAGGCTGACACCACTTCTCTGCCTGCCCTACATTTACTTGCATTGCTAACTGCTGCCCCAGACCCCTTCCTTTCTAATACAAAAGCCCTGCTATCTCAGTTGGTGTGACTTTGTCTGACCTTTCCTCTCTAGTGCGTCCTAGTAACCTCACTGGCTTTCCGGGCCTCAGGGGAGCTGAGGGGGCATGGTTTCTCCTGTGATGATTGTAGACACACTGCACTTACAGCCACTAGTGATAGTACAGCCCACTTGGCCAGAAGCTGTGCTAACACAGGTCCTCCCAACCCTGTCCAAAGGGGGCCCTCACTGACGGGCAATCCACCAGCATTGTCATTAAGCCCATTCCACCATCCTGCTCATGGACCCTGTTGTGGAATTTGTATATTTCACACACAACTACTGTGAGAGTCTCACTCTCATTGTGTTTGCCTTTGTGTTCCTCAGTAAGTATTTCTGCAACTGAATTGTAATTAAAACCTTTATGTAAAAATGTTCACATGGTAAAAAGAAATCCTTTGTGAACCAGCAAGACCTATATTTGGGCTCCATTAAAGTCTGCTTAATTGCAATCACATCTAAACAATGTATTGGGATACACCTCTTTGGCTGCCCCTGATTTTGCCTGATCTCAAAGCTAAAGAGGAAGAAAAAGGGAGGACCATTATGCACAGATCACCTCCAGGTACATGCTGTCATCCAAGGCTCTCAGCAACCCTGTGTGACAGGTACTCATATTCTTATTTATCAAGTTCCTCTAGAGGTTAATGAACTTGCAGGATGATTTGACTTTATTTTCACTATAGGCTTATCTGTTCCCAATCCTCATGGCAGAAGATAATTGTCCTCAACTCTCCTCTGTAGAGAAAATAAGTCCTCGCTCAACTTGAACCCAGTCTTGGGTCAAGTTCTACGTCTGGACCAATTGAATGGAGACAGAGCCACATTGTGCAAGCATGTCTGCTTCCACATGGGCTACATGGATGGCAACTGAGCTGAAGGAGAGAGAGTTAGTCCATGCCACAAACAGGGCACTGGACAGGCCCCTGAGACTGTTGGTCTATGGCTTATCCGTTATGAAGGGCAGTAATTTGTAAGAAAGACATTAAGAGGGATCAATTATATGAGAATGGAAACTTTATCTTGAGCAGACCTAGGTGCCATGCTGGCTAACCTCTGCCCCTATTGTGTGTCAGCACAGCCAGCTACCCCACCTGCAGTGGCCTTTGTCTTCTTTGTCAGCCTTATCCTTGGAGGGACCCAGGGATGGAAATCAATCACATCCTTATTCCTTACTTTTGGCCTAGACCGAAGTCATCCCTCTGTCTGGTTGCAGAGACTGATTCATGGTGAGTATGCTGGGCTGACCACACATCTGTATACATCTGGGAGGTTCTGGACCTCTGAAGTCCTGCCACAGGCTTCATTTTTGTGCCTTTCCATTTGTCCAATGACGGAACGGGTGTGAGAGATGACCCATGTCATGGGCCTATGTGAGAGACCATTTAAAACCAAGACTTTCTGGAGTTACCGTGGAGTTGCAGGGTAAGACAAGGTGAAGTGCAAGCTGTGAGTTAGCTGTTCCTCCAGACTCTCACAAAATGACTTTGGAGAGACTCTCTGACACCCCTCACCAATTCACCATCTAGATATACAAACACCACTCAGAGCTGACAGCCATGAACTTGACAATTGTCCTCTACACCATGCAAATGTGCACGTGCTTAATTAATAACCTGGGCCTCCCTGTCGCCTCCACACTTTTTTTCTTGGTCAGCTCTGCTAGCTGATTTTTAATTATCTTTCAGGGCTGTTGCCTCTTGGAATGCTGGAAAGGAAATGCTTGCCCCAGCTGGGCCAGGGCCAGGCTGGCTGGAGAACAATGTCCATCTCAAAGTCTATTGTGTTTATCTCTGGGCTGGAACGATCGCCCACAGACAGGACAGGAGTGCTCTGCTGCAAACCAGGGAGGAGAGGGAGCTTGGCGCCTTTTCAGCATTTCTGTGGCTGTAGAGCTAACATGACTTAAAATATTGGCCTCTTTTAAACCTTTAAAACTTTATTTCTGGGACTGCCTTGTTGGACAATGCAACTGGGACTTTTTACTGTTTTTTAATCAACACTATGATGATGACTTTTCCTCTCATTATAGCAGCTGGTGCTTACTGAGCACCTACTCTGTGCCAGGCACTGTCTTACATGCATCACCTGTTCGCACCTCACAACCATGCAAGTATGTTCACAATCCCTATTTTACAGTGGCAGGGGTGAGGCTCAGGGAGAATGAGTCTCCCCCCCTCGCTGGAGGTGCCACTATGGCAAGCAGAATGTTCTCAGATTGGAGGCCAGGCAGTCGGAATCCAAAGTCTACCTGTTAGTCATGACCTTCTTCCTCCCTCCTTGGAATTGAGACTATGTTGAGTTCTATGAGCCTGCCCAGGAATAGGTCCAGGGAAAGCACCCCCAAAAGACCCCAGGCTTCTGGTTTATAACTTCGACCCACCTCATGGCAGCAATCTGTGCTCACTTGGTTCTGAATACTACAAAGACTATGTAGGGCCAAGGTGCCATGTTCTTCCCACCACGGTTAGGGTTGAGTGCCAGGGTTTGGTAGACAGAGGTACAGACAGATGCCTGCTTCCTGGCTTCTTTAATGTGCTCATGACTTCTTTAATGCCCTCCATCAAGCTCCGCTGGGTGTTGCAGGAAAGAGATGACTTTTTCCCTCTTTATCCAGAAGGGCAGAGTCTGGAATGCTGAGAAATGAAAAATAGGAGAGGTGGCAGAAAGAACTTCCAGACACAGGGCTTCCTTGCTTTCTGCTGCTTGTGATTTTGCCACTACCTTGACCTTGGCCCTGAAATCCTTCCCTTTTACTTGCCTCTGGAACCTTCCTCTCTAGCATTTTTTAAAGCCACAAACCTAACAGGCCAGAATTTTAAAGTAAACCCAGATGAAGTTTGGTGGGTTCAGTTGTATTCCCCCAAACATTATGTCCAAGTCCTCACTCCTGGTACTTGTGAATATGACCATATTTGGGAATAAGATCTTTACAGGTGTAATTAAGTGAAGGATCTCACAAATGGGACCTGCATTCAATGACTGGTGTCTTTATTTAAAAAAAGGGACAGGATGACTTGGGACATTGAGGGCCCACAGGAGCAGCAATGTGATGACAGAGACAGAGACTGGGGTTAGGCCACCAGAAGCTGAGGAACACCAGGAGCCACCAGAAGCTGGGAGAGGCAAGGAAGGATTCTTCTCTAGAGCCTTTGGAGAGAGCACAACCCTCTCCCAAGATGTTGTCATCTTCATTTTGAGCTTCTAGTCTTTAGAATTGTGGTAGGGTAAATTTATGTGTTGTTAAGCCATCTAATTTGTAGTAATTTGTCATGGCAGCCCTAGGGAAATGTACACCAATGCAAAATATTCTGTCATTATCCAGGATGCTGGGAGGGGTCCATAGAGCAGAGTCTACCTTCTGTGAAACCAAAGTGCGAGGTGGGAGCACGAAGCTGGCCAAGGTGTCAACCTTAGCTCAGACTGAGCTACCTGGCTGTGTGTACCTGTCTGGCTTCTGTGCCTTTGAGAACAGGTACTGTGTGGAATGGCTGAAACTGATGCTTGTACCAGCTGACCGCGGTCAGAACTGCTCCAGAAATGACCGTCCATTTGGTGATGGGAAGCAACTCTCCCTTCTCTCCCCTGATCTCCCACGCCACGCACAGCCTGGCCGAATGGAAGAGGGTTAGAGAAAAAGAAGGTTAAAGTTCTCCTTAGGAAAGAGTAACAGAAATTTGTGAAGGGTCCTTGGAAGTTCAAAAGGCAATAGGTATGATGGCATTTTCGCTTGAAGGGTAGTAGAGACTGGAAAAGGGAAGCAGAGAAAAGAGAGAGGAAGCAGTGTCTGGGCATGCTGAATGGCCACGGAAGGCCCAGAGCTGGATTGGCTAAGGACGTGCAGGACAGTGATGTAAGCTGCTCCCTGCCCTGTGCTCCACCATCGCCCCCAGCCCTGTTTCTACCAAAGGGTAAACACGGGCTCCTCAATGGTCTTGTGTCAGTGCTTTTTAAAATTTTTCTTTGAGACACAGCCTCATTTTGTTATCCTTGGTAAAGTGCCATGACATCATAGCTCACAGCAACCTCAAACTCTTGGGCTTAAGCAATTCTCTTGCCTCAGTTTCCCAAGTAGCTGGGACTATAGGCGCCTGCCACAATGCCCGGATATTTTTTTTAGAGACAGGGCTCACTCTGGCTCAGGTTGGTCTCTAACTCATAAGCTCAAGCAATCCACCCGTCTTGGCCTCCCCGAGTGTTAGGATTACAGGCGCGAGCCACTGCGCCCAGCATGTCAGTGCCTCTTTGGGGGAACACTGGGAGAGAACGTACCATGTGTGGAGCCCCACGGAGAGCTGGCAGCAGATGCTGGGGACAGACCTGAGAGGGTACTGATCACGAATTCACTGGAAGCAAGATATTAGACTGAGAGAAATGTATCTCTGCAGAATTCCCAGGATTGGACAGGCAAGATAAAGGAAGTCCTGGAATTCTGACTCGAGTAGCAGGAGGGACATAGGCAGTTGCCTTGAACTTCATAAGAAAGGGTGAGCTCAGCAGCTGGAGGACTTTGGGACAGCCGAGAGGCAGTTCTTGGGGACCCATTCTTGACTCAGCGCCCGATTCCCCGCAGTGGTAGCATGGTGTGCTCCAATCAGCTGATTCTTATAAATCTCTAAAAATAATGTCTTGCAGAGGCCCTATAGAACCAAAGTGCCACGTAAAACCACACTCTTCATGGGGAGCTTCCAGGGCCTTCTCTGAAAAGATCTCATTTCCTTCTCTCTCCCCTAGGCGTTTTCTTCTGAATAAATTCTCCCCAGTGACTCATCTCAGTTTGTAAACCTTTTTTTCTAGATGACTGTTCTCTACAATCTATACTTCTCATCAGCTCAAGCTGTCTTTTATTTTTCCTCCTTTCTATCAAAGCAAATTCTTACTTTTCATATCCTGGCCTTTGAGACCCTGTCTCTGTCCCTCTCTTTGACAGAGTTGTGCAACTATCACCACTGTTTAATTCCAGAGATTTTCACGCTAATCTACTTTCTGCCTCTACAGATTTGCCTGTTCTGGACAGTTCATGTAAATGGAAGCATACAGCCTTTTGTGTCTGGCTTCTTTCACTCAATATACTGTTTTTGAGGTTCATTCGGCTATAGCATGCATCAAAACCTCATTTTTTGTTGTTGCATAATATTCCATTGCACGGACAGACCACTTTTGGTGACCCGTTCATCAGTTGGTGGGCATTTGGTTGTTCCCACTTTTTGGCTATCATACATGACGCTATGGGCACTCATGATTGTCTATTTTCAAAATTTCTCTTGGGTAGATCCCTGGGAGTGTGATTGCTGGCTCATATGGTATCCCATGTTTAACATTTTGAGAAATCATCCAATTGTTTTCCGAGCTGGCCGCGGCCTGTCACATTCCCACCAGTAATTTTGGGGGGCTCTGGTTTTCTCACACGCACCCCAGTACATATTACAGTCCATCCTTCCCATTTTAGCACCCAAACTTTTTATAACTTGCTTTTAACTCCTTCATGCTGCTCCTTTGATGAGAGAATTATTACACTAGCCTGCTTAGAAAATTTTCACCTGAAATAAACATCAACAAGTCTAAGCCCCAGGTTTATATTAACCGTTAGTCCTGCTTGCTCCAGCCAAGAGCGAATTCAGACCCACTTCAGGAAGGACTGCATTTCCTGCCAACCCTGGCAGAAAAGAGAATAATATGAAGGATGTTTCTTTTTTTGATTCCGAGAGAAACTGCAGGCAGGGTGTGTCTGTGTTCCTTGCTCTTTTGAGAAATGTGAGATGGACACTCACGGTTGACACAATGCTAACTAGTCCCTGAGGAGTTATGTTCACGCAGGAATTGTGAGCATTCTGCTAGTAACAAAGTGTGTCATGTTTCCGGCGTGTGATTTGCCTTTTCACAGTGACCCCTCTGCATCCTCTGCATGAGGATATGGAGGTTCCAAGTGGCTAAGTGACTTACCTGAGGTCACCCAGCTGATAAGTGGTGGAGCCCAACCTGCCCCTCAGGCCAAGCAGTGTTCCCTTCTCACCAATGGCTGCTCCCAAGTGGTAAGGGGCACAGTCCCAGTGTCTTATCACTGACTCGTTAGGCACCTCAGTGGGGGACCTTCCCTACCCATGTCCAATGCCTGCCCTGCTGGGGAACCAGACACCCATGACCTCAGCCCTTCACCTGCCTGACTCAGGCTTCCAGCCTGCCCAGGCCACATGAGGCAGTTTGGCAAAAACTGGGCTCAAGATTTTGCTTCAGCTGTTTTCTTTTCCACTTCATTGTTTCCACGGGATGTCTGCCTTCCCAAAATAACACCAGGGCATTTCAGGTAAACACCACATCCGACCAAAATCCCCGTTCTGCTGCAAGTCCGAGGGCTTCTGCCTTGCCATTGTTTTCCTCCCTTCCTCTGATCAGGCGCGGGCCAGGACGGGTGGGAGTGCGCCACAGGTTCCACGGTGGAGCCTGCACAGACAGGGAAGGAAAGGAAGTGAGAAAGTGCTTGGCTCTGCTGACGCTCCAGCCCCCTGCCCCAGTACTGGAGGGGCTGTGCAGGTGGCTTTCTCACTGCCCTGGGAGGCCTGGAGGGAAGAATTGGGCAGGCTCTGGTGGTCTACTTCGTGTTCATCAGCAAAAGATGAAAAACAGATGTGGACCCAAATTCTCCTCTGATTTCTGGAGCCGCATGGTCTAATGGAGAAGCACTGGCTTTGGATTAAACGAGAATTGGGCTAAATCCTGGCTTTTCCTGCTTCCCAGTGGCAAGTCCTAGCAGTTCATAAACCCACCCCCAGCCTCCATCTCCTCATCAAGACCATGGGAAGAACAGTGCCCACCATGGGCGATAAATACTGATGCATGCCCTAGTGTGATAGGGCTGGGCCATGGAGGGTACTCAGTAGATAGAGTTTCCAATATACCTCTTAGAGCACTGAAGAAAAAATTGCTCATTCTTCCTTTGGTTTTTGATGTCATTATTAGCCAAGGGTTGCAAAGGTACCAGAATCCAGTTTAGATAAGTACAAAAAGCACAGAGCTTCATTAGACAGGCAGGGCCAGTGGCCTTCAGCCTTGCTTGTTTATGTATGTACCCCTAACCTAATTTTGTAAAACTGTCCACTCCCCACCCCCAGCACATTTTAAAAATGGAGTCTGAAAATCATTTGTTTAAATAGCTGCAAAGGGCTCAGCGCCTGTGGCTCTACGGGCTAAAGCGCCAGCCATGTACACCTGAGCTGGCCGGTTCGAATCCAGCCTGGGCCTGCCAAACAACAATGACGGCTGCAACCAAAAAATGGCCGGGCATTGTGGTGGGCGCCTGTAGTCCCAGCTACTTGGGAGGCAGAGGCAGGAGACTCGCTTGAGCCCAGGAATTGGAGGTTGCTGTGAGCTGTGA